>JAJJWX010004946.1:0-286723 GCA_023529315.1 Papaver bracteatum | reverse complement strand
CATCTTTGTAAGGAAATCCGACTAAGAGCAACACCTTTGTAACACTTCGAAGTAATAAGATTCACCCTTTCACCCCCGAGGACGTAGGTAATCATACCGAACCACGTATATCTTGTGTTCATTGTTGAGTGATTACTTTCATTTGACTTGAGTAGAAGCTTTCTATCCTTTGGATGTAGTTGGTAGTAAAATGCATCTATAGTAGTTAATATCGTGTATCGGTCGGGCCCAATACACCTATATACAAAAGATAATATCGGTTTTTATTGGTGATACATCATTAGAACTAGAATTTTGAATATTTATAAAAGCATAGTAAAAATAAATTGTACACATATCTAAAATTTTCAAAATACAAGTTGGTTTATTAGCAAGCGTTATGACTGTTGTCCCATTCTGCCGACAAAATCGCTGTGACTGATGTCCCATTCTGCCGGCAAAATCTTTCTTATTATCCTTCACTTTTATATTTTATATTTCCTTGCATTGCAGTCGAAACATTCTCTAATCTCTCCAACTTTGTTAGAGTCTAGAAATACATGACCCCTTAGATGTTGATGTACCACTACTCTTCCTATGTCTAAAGCATCTCTCAAAACGGACTCTTTGAGCCATGACATACCAAATGGTATTCCTTCACACACACAAAAGTGGTAATCTACTAATATAGTTTCTCCTCCTAATGTTTTATATATTTTATTTCCATTTTGATGAGAGTTTAAGTAGACCTTCTGACTCGAAATGACCTTCGAATCCTTTGAAACCAACCTCAATAAAGGGTCATGCTAGAAGCTTTCCATCCCTGCATTGAAACCAAATTCCCTAGAAACCCATCCATTTTATCACTACCAGGACTCAAAAAAACTTTAATCCATAGCCTAAAATCAATAACAACCGCTCATATTCTCCACTATCTTCCCCCGTCCATAACAAAACCCAAATCCATTCAAATTTCACCTCAAGTATGGTTTCCATCTTATATTCCATCACATAGTCATTGATTTTATATCATAAATATATCGGGGCTTTGTACCTTTCCCAAAATTGTCGTTGTACTTGTCTGTAAAGACTATATGCATGTTGCTCCGAAAATTTATTCTCTGAAACCGATATTATCAGTGTATAGGTAAAACCGATATATCGGGTTGTACCGGACGATACAAACGTCTTTATCGTTCCATCTTTGTATCGCCGATATTCTCGATATCGTATAGGTTTTTTCCGATACCCGATAAAAACCTATAATGTCGGCTTGTACAACCGATATTGACTACCTTGATTACTACTCATTTTTCAACAAAAAACGAATAACAAGGTATGGGTTTGTGGAAGTTTCTTTGTATCGAGACGATGAAGTGGAAAGAATATAAGAAAATGAACCCTCTAATAGTAACAGATTTATGAAAAATAAAATTAATGGATTTGTTATAATTTTGATTTTGTTTTGTTAATGATCTAGATTAGATTATATATATCAATGCTTATACAACATTAGTGTTTGTTGTGTCACCCAACGGCTAGGATATATTGGACTTTCTAACTACCGACTGTGATCTCCCCTCCCCCCCCCTCCTAGAATAACGTATTTGATTTAGTTAATCCAATGGCTGGCCTTCCCTCACATCCCAGTTGTATTAATTCTGTTTTTTAATTAGAACTAGTCATAAAAACCCAAGGCGACCAAACTAGTAGTACAAAAACCCCATTCAAATGTTGGGATCCTTTAAAACTCCATCTTAAACAAAATTGATACAAAAAACCCAATTTTTTTAAAATTGATACAAAAACCCAAATTTCAAAATTGGTTTCATCAAATTCTTTGGGGTTTTTGTGTTACTTTTGTTTTTCTGAGGTTTTTGTGTTACTTTTGTTTTGATGGGTTTTTTGTGGATGGATAGTGACACCGTTGGGGTTATAACTCGCAGACCGTTTTTAATTAGAGAATCATAAGTTGGGTTTTCCATTGTTGTAGCGGCACAACTTTGTGATGATTAAATTCATTTTTTTCTAATTGGCGTTTGAATCTTCCCACCCTTCCCAGTGTTCCATGAGACTAGGCGTTATCCATGCCGCACTAAGCTATAATGACTTCTTTCTCAACTCTGTGTATTTATTGACTTCCATATTTCCTTATTTTTTTCTTCCGTAACGGCGCTCAAACCCAAATCTAGCAGAAATCTCCACTAAAACCTTAGGAATAATTAAACATTTTACTTCCATGTTCCTGATAAGGCTCATCCATGCATTTAGTGGCCTCTCCGGCTTTCCCTATAAAATCTTTGAGCCGAATCAAAACACCATCAGTTCCACCAGTCGCACAAGTATGTTTTATATCATTCTTTTCTTCATCATTTTTTTGGTCGTTTGATCTATTATTGGTTTATTATAGTAATTACATTTTCTTCTTTCATCGTGGTTTAGTTTGGATTCAATATTATTTTTACCTAAGAAGTTTGTTGGGTTTACATGTGAAGATCATATGTCATCCACCAAGATTTGGTGTATTTTCTTTCCCTTAGTGTTTTGATGCCACAAAAGCGGGTTATATCATTTTCATACGCTTTGGTTACCTCCAATACAGGAAACGTTGTAAAATATAATTTTCTTTTATACATGTTCGACAAAATGTCCCAAAAAAAAAAACACAAAATTCAATCCCCAAAACTTTAGCTTGGTTCTTATCAGGTTATCTAGATGAGCGACGTATATTATTGTCTCTGTTTCAATTTTCGGGTTTGGCACCTAAAGAGGAGAATAAGCCATGCCATACTTATGTTATTCCGGATGAGGGAAATATCGAGTAAGTATCCAATTCTAATTTTGTATTTTACACATGTGTCCTGCTTCATATTATGCTTCAACTTGATGTTATAATGTCATTATAGAATTTTACTATAAGCTTGAAGATAAAAGGTGGGAGTTTGGAGTCATGTGTATCCACTTTGTTTGATAACATTAAAAGACTGATTACTCCCTTTGTTTAGTGATTGGGGCATTCTTACAAATGTTTTCATTTACATGATTCTTCTTAATAGGCTTTATGTTGTAGATCAAAATAAGAAAACTTAAGACAGTAATTACGTGGTTCGGCAGTAGCCTACGTCCACGGGAGAAGAGAGGATTAGTTTTTTCTTATTCAGCATCAAGAGAGGTTACGATATCTTATACAGCTTACATGATACCTATCAATAGTAAGAGTACTACAGACAGTAAATGCAATATATATTCTTACTGTAAGTAGAAATCCACATATATAGAAGTAAAATCTAATCGTATTTCTTCTCCATTCAACACTCCCCCTCAAGTTGGTGTGAATATGTCGATAGATCCCAACTTGGACAGTATACCTTGGAATCGCGTAGCAGGTAAACCTTTAGTGAAAACATCTGCAAGTTGCTGATGGCTACAAACAAAAGGAGTGCATATTACTTTGGCTAACATCTTCTCTCTAAAAAATGATAATCCACCTCAATATGCTTCGTACGCTCATGGAAGACATGATTGGAAGCAATATGTATTGCAGCTTGATTATCACAAAACATCTTTGTTGGCTGAGATGAAAGAAATCCCAATTCTTTTACTAATGCTCGAAGCCATACAATCTCGCATGTTGTTGACGTCATCACCCTATAATCTGCTTCGGCACTAGATCGAGAAACAACACTTTGTTTCTTACTTTTCCATGTGACCAGGTTACCACCAAAGAAAATGCAATACCCTGTTGTTGATTTGCGATCAACTGGACATCCTGCATAATCAACATCCGAGTATGTTGTTATACAGTAAACGGAACCTGAATCTTCAACATTTTTTGTCATCAAAACTCCCCTTCCTGGTGACCCTTTTAAATACTGTAAGATCCTAGTAACAACATTCATTTGTTTAACTAGAGGAGCATGCATATAGCGACTAACTAGGCTTACTGCATACGACATATCGGATCTAGTAATCGTAAGATAACTCAGTTTGCAAACTAGTCGCTGATATGACCATGTTTCTTCTAGAAAATCACTATCATTATCTAGTTTACTACCACTTTCAGTAGGAGTATCGCAAGGTTTTACTCCCATTTTTCCCATTTCCCGTAACAAATCCAAAACATATTTTCTTTGATTCAGAAAAATACCCTTCTTTGAGTAAGCAACTTCTAAACCCAAGAAATATTTCAGTATCCCTAAATCCTTTATATCAAACCTAGAATGCAACAGAGCTTTAAGATTTTGAATTTCTTGTTCATTATCAACGTTAATCACAAGGTCGTCAACATAAACCAAAACAATAGTGGTTCCAAGGTTACCTTTCTTTATAAACAAGGAGGAATCAACTGAGCTTCTCTTAAACCCGTTTCCGACGAGAACGGAGCTCAACTTCGCATACCATGCACGCGGCGATTGCTTCAATCCATATATAGCCTTTTTTAGCTTACAAACCAAATTCTTGTTATTTTCTTGAGGATGCCCAGGTGGTATAATCATATACACCTCTTCTTCAAGGTCACCATGCAATAAAGCATTCTTCACATCCATTTGGAATAACTTTCAATCCTTGTTTAGTGCAAGAGACATAAGGACACGGAATGTATTCATCTTTGCAACCGGTGCAAAAGTTTCTTTATAATCTTCCCCATATGTCTGAGTGAATCCTTTAGCCACTAATCTTGCCTTATAACGCTCCACAGTTCCGTCACTTCTATATTTAATTTTGTACACCCACCGACATCCGTCAATCTTCTTTCCGGGAGGTAACTTGACAATATTGTATGTATCATTTTCATCTAAGCTTGTAACTCATTATCCATTTCGGATTAGATTTAGCTTCATTATAATTTCTAGGTTCTTGAGTACTGGATATAGCACTTATAAAAGCAGAATGTGAAGAACCTATATGATCATATGTTAGATGTGCCTGCATAGGATAAGTAGCGGAATGATAAGTGAAAAAATCCTTATACTTTTCTGGAGCTTTCTTTTCTCTACTTGATGTCCTCACTGTTGGTACCGTAGTATCATTTATAACTGTAGTTTCAGATTCTTGAGAGTAGGTCTGCCCATGGTTCGGTTTGGCTTGGTTTTCAGCCAAACCCAAGGACCAAACCAATATCTCTTTTAAGAAACCAAAAACCAAACCAGACCATGCTCGGTTTAGAATATTAGAAACCAGAATCATCCCACCGGTTTTTTTGGTTTTTCTGGGTTTTTTGGTTTTTTTTAATAGACTTTCATTTGTAACTCATAAATCAAAATTGTAAATCAAATCATCAAAATAATTTCTTTATTTATGGGTATACTCATTAAAATCATATATATTATACATATATAATTCAACATTAGATACATTTTCATTTATATTTACTTTATTTATAGATATACTCATTGAAGTGAATATATATTATACTATGATTGAAAGTTCACTACATATTATTATGGCTTTTGTCGGTTTTTTTGGTTCTTACTCTCGGTTTCTTTTTCGGTTTGGTTTTTTTGGATTTTTGGTTCTTTTGTGACATCAATCCAAAACCAACCACCTAGAATCGGTTTTCTCGGTTTTTGGGTTTCTTGGTTTTTGGATTTTTCGGTCTCTGGTTTTCTCGGGTTTTTTTGTCAGTTTGGACCAGTTTGGTTCGGGCAGAAAACCGAACCATGGGCAGCCCTACTTGAGAGACATTTTCTGGAACCATATAATGATCAGTAACATCATTTTCTGAAGCTAAAGGTTGTTGAGGCACATTTTGTGAAACCATATTATGATTAGTAATATCATTTTTTAACTGTAAATTATGAATTGCTTCATTATTTGGAGTCAAAAGTTCTACTACTGTACCATTATTTACTTGGGTATCTGTAGCAGTAGGTATCTCATTACCAATTATCGGAAGTGGTGCCAAATCATCCAAAGAATCCCCCTGGGACCGACTTCCAGATTCACATTGAAAATAAGTTGTGGTCTCGTCAAACACCACATCGCGAGAAATTGTAACTTTCCGAGTTGATGGATTATAACATACATACCTCTTTTTAGTAGACGAGTATCCGAAAAACACACATTTGATAGCTCGTGACTCAAGTTTGTCACGGTCTTTTGCCTGTAAATGAACATAGCATACACATCCAAAGATTCGAAGATGAGAAATATCAGGCTTGTGATTTTTTAATACCTCTAATGGAGACTGAAAATCAAGAATGCAACTAGGAATGCGATTTATTAAGTATGTAGTTGTCAAGCACCCATGCGACCAATATTTCTTGGGGGCGTTCATTTGAATCGTAAGAGAACGAGTAGTTTCCAAAATGTGTCGAAATTTTCGTTTGACAACTCCATTTTGCTGTGATGTGCCCACACAGTTAGTTTGATGAATAATACCATGTCTACGAAGATAACCTGGTAAAAGACCTTTCACAAAATCAGTACCGTTATCTGATCTAAAATTTTTGACCTTAGCATAAAACTGATTACTTATCATAAGATGAAATTCTTCAAAAACAGAAGACACTTCATTTTTAGATTTCAGTAAATATATCCATGTAGCACGAGACCAATCATCGATAAATATAACAAAATATTTGTATCCTTCATACGAAGCAATTGGAGCAGGACCCCATAAATTTGAATGAACTAATTCAAAAGCCATAGTAGATCGAGACATAGAATTAGGAAATGGTAAGAAATATTGTTTAGAAAATTGACAAACATCACAAACTTGTGAGTCCACAGAAATTGAAGGGAAAATCCTGGATAAAATATGACTGGAAGGATGTCCAAGTCTTTTATGAAAAATGTAACTTTGATTGGAGCTTTCGGTTAGACACGCCTTGTCGCTTGAACTTAATAGATAAAGTCCATGAGAATATATGCCTTTACCAATCGTCTTCTTCGTCTTTCGATCCTGAAAGATGACCGAAGTAGGGGTAAATGTAACATCACAATTCAGAGAATTAGTGATTTTTCCGACAGATAATAACTGAGTAGGAAAGGACGATAAAACAAGTGCAACAGACGATGGACAATGAGAAAAGAAGTTAACTTTCCCACTTCCTAGCACAGGAACAATAGTTCCATTGGCGACAGAAACATCTTTATGAGAACTAGGAATAAAATGATTAACTGAAGAAGAATCATTAGCCATATGATCTGTTGCTTCTGAATCAATAATCCAAGTATGAAATTTGGAAATAGTTGAGGTGAGAAAAGCGAGCAAATTACCTGAAGCGTGAGCGGACTTTTGATCCGATTTATTACCCAATTGTTGGAAATATTCCTTCAACAGGTTCATGGTAAATGGAGTATTATCAGCTACTGCATCTCGAGCAGTCTTATTCTTTTTGAAATTAGCTTTAAGATGAGGATAAATATCCCAACATTGGTCCTTGGTGTGCCCAGATTTATTACAATGATCACAATGAAAAGCTTCACGCTTACCCTTACCACGGAAGTTCTTTCCTTTCTCTACCCCAAACGATTTTCTCTTATCATCCTTCTGGGTTAATAAAGCACTGTATTCAGCTGCATCTAGATATGATGTCCCTTTAGAAATAGGATTCATAACCTTTTTTCGTGTTTCTTCGCGATGTATAGTTGCACAAACACTAGAAAAGCTTGGTAATTCAGCATTCATGAGAATATTGCTTCTAAGAAATTCATATTCTGGTTTGAGGCTACTAAGAAGATCAAATATTTTATCTTCTTCAACCCTTTTCAAAAGGATTTTTGAATCAATTGTATGAGGACGGTATGAATCAAGTTCATCCCACTTTTTTTTAAGTATCCATAATGTTCAGTAAAACTTTTTTCACCTTGTTCAGCCTCAACAATTTCACGTTTAAGTTCAAACACACGGGCATCATTATTTTGTAAACCAAAAAGACCACCAACAGAACTCCACAAATCTTTCGCTGATTCAGTGTAAGAAAAAATCTCTGCAATATGAGGCTCCATCGACTGAAGAAGCCATGTTCGAATGAGTTGATCATCAACAACCCAATCTTCGTATTTTTTATCTTTCGAATCTGGACAAACAGCTTCCTCACTTATGTGCCCAGATTTTCTTCTTCCCCCAAGAGAAAGACTAGACGCCCTCGACCAACTTAGGTAATTAACGCCGTTCAAGAGAACCGAAGTTAACCTAAAACTATTATTATTGTCATATTGTGCCATCTTCAAAAAAACAAAGAGACAATCACTTGACTGGAAGAAGAAAAAAAAAAGAAAAAAATGGATAGGATCTTTAGAGATCCCCTAATACCATGTTGTAGATCAAAAGAAGAAAACTTAAGACAGTAATTACGTGGTTCGGCAGTAGCCTATGTCCACGGGAGAAGAGAGGATTAGTTTTTTCTTATTCCGCATCAAGAGAGGTTACAGTATCTTATACAACTTACATGATACCTATCAATAGTAAGAGTACTACAGACAGTAAATGAAATATATATTCTTACTGTAAGTACCAATCCACATATATAGAAGTAAAATCTAATCGTATTTCTTCTCCATTCAACACTTTAATCTTTGTATTTGTACTTTGCAGAAAACAGAAAGAGGTCACGCTCGGTTGACTAAAGTGAATTTAGTGTATAATTGAGTGAAGAAATTTGTGTTCTTATAATTGCGTGATTTCAGTTTACCTTTTCTAATCCCTTTGCATTAACATGTAATGAAGATTTCAAAAGTACCCTCAAGCTGAATTGGTACTATTTTTTCTTGAAAAATATGCGACGGATGAGCCTAAGGTAGTGACAGTGTAACACCTAACAAAGGCTTTCTTTGATATCCGTGATGGTGAACATATTTATCGTGCATGTGACTTTTAACTTTAGATTTAAGCATTTGTCTTATTATAACTTCAAAACTCACAACTATGTTAACTTCATTAATTTGCTTGAAATGCATGTACTATCTTACATATCACTCTGAGCCTTAGATCTATTTTAGCTACATGAATTTGCTCAAAACTTGAAATCTCTGTTAGTGGATTCAAGGTTTACTAATGTAACTTTAAGTCTTGAAAAGAATGTAATAAACTTATAACCAATAGAGATGCACTAGGAAGCTATTTAGGCAGATGGGGGTTACTATTAAAGAATTTGGAAGGAGGTTATGGAAGTTATCTCAACCAATTTTGTTGACTAGATAGAACATATTTTTATGATGATAAAATTACCATCATCAAAATATCTTGAAAGTCAAAATATTTTATGACTGCAAGAGTTCACTATTATATTAAATTTTAGGTAAAAGTACCATCATCCCCCAAATAATCTAATATAAATTTGAACTTTTGGTGCTATTTGTTGGGAAATCTTCTTCCTTTAGGCGTTGGTTGGTTCCAGGGATGCTGTAAAACTCGCTTTTGGACGGTGCTAACACTAAAAGATCAATCGTGGTAAGTGAAAAGAATTAAATATACTTTGTAACTCTATTAAGTTTTAACTATTTTGTACTTCTGAAGTTAAGTCAATACTTTTTTTCCTCATTTTTATGAAAGACTAAGCTAAACTTTGGCTCTTGAGCTACTTTCCCAACACGTATTATTATTATTTCTGGGAATTTTACCCTCTCTATCTATTCTACCAAAGTGTACTCCAACATTGACATCCTAGTTGTTGTAGAATTGAGATAATGGTTAGTATTTTTCTTATATTTCTATTCACCATTAAGGCTTTCGCATATCAGTGTTTGAGGCCGTAGCTTTAGACATTTTTACCTATATATATCAATTATTGTTTAGAAATCCTTTTGGTTGTTCTTTGTACAATTCGTTCAGAATTTCATATTACATGTTATATTTATATTTATAATTATAATTATAATTAATTTTTTTAGTTATTAATAGAATGTTAAATGTTACAGTTACTTTTTGTGTACAATGTAGTGAGTGTTAGCATTGTGTTGTCTATAACACAAATGTGAAAACATACTTCCGTATTTGTTAGAAAAATATAATAATATAAATGTAAAGAAAGAAAGAAATACTAATTTTTCATTATGATTAACTTATATCTCCTCAATTTAGAGGCAAACTCACACTAATTTGTTGACAAATGTCATATCACCAACAATGATCCTGTTGGACAGTTTTAGAAAACTCTCATTCCTGAAACCCCATCCATCATTATAGTTTGAATGTAATTACTTTAAAGTATCTCCGCTTTGTGTTGCAGTCATTGAATTTGTTTACAAATCTGAGTTTGTTTTCGAGCAGTATACCGGCACCAAGCCATTGTCCGTCTCTGATTTCCCCACTCTGATGTTTATATTGTTTACAGGTACAAAATGCTAGACCTCCATGTCATATTACTGTGCTGATTAAGAAAGGATAAGCGCATATATAAATTTTGGATACCGGTAATCGAAAAACCATCTCCCAATTTATGTCTGCTAAATGGGACCCTGCCTACTAGGTCAGTCTTTTCCATTTTTTCACATATCTGTAACCAATTAGTCACTGAAAAAATAGGGACTCAATGATAAATTTTTCAAATTAATTTTGAACCAGGTATATGCAGATGTCATCATGTGTAATGCCACTGCCACGAAAGTACTAATTGAAAGTGGATCGCACTATCTTGCCTACCCTCGGTGTACCAAGAAAAATCTTGGTGAAGATGGTGACTTTCGGTGCAGCAGATGTGAAACAAAAGTGCATATTCCCATTGCCAGGTGAATGCTCTTATATCCGATTATATTGAAAAGTACCCGACCATTATTAAATTGATCTGGACATCCGATTCTTTTGACTTGCAGGTTCATACTTCGCTTTCAAGTGGAAGACAACATAGGCTGTGCAGTCTTTGTAACTCTGGATAACAAGGTCCAGATATTAGTCTTCCACACCGCATCTGAGCTGATTAGCGGGTCATAGGTATACTTGTTTCCCCTATATCGGCTAGATTCGTTTGAGCATCTAGCAGTTTTCTTTGATATTCATTTACTAATTTAGATTTACCTTAATTTCCTCAACACTCAACAAATATTTAGAATTCTGCAATAGATGGGGTCATGCCTGGATTCTCACAGATCCTACATCAGACCGTGGATTTTCAAATTACTCTCAATTCCTTCAACGGGAAAAAGAATTTTACAACTAGCTACACCGTCATCCGCTTTGACCTACATGCCCTCCATGTTTCTAATGCATCAAAACAAAGACCTTTTTCCCCTATGGAAGTTGAAGGGAGCTCGGACTTCGGAGACTGAAGAAGAACACATGACAAGTGGAACAACATGATGTATATGAAGGCTTACCACCTTATCATTATTAGATTGAATAAGACATTCTAAGTACTCGGCCAATGTTGTTATCTGTCTTTCAGGTTTTCTTCATTTACTTATCATGTTTAGTACTATATCAACTGAGTGTCGTTTTTAAAATGATCTATTATCATATTTGCTTCAGTAAATATATAATTATGCCTTAGGCATAATATTTTTTTGCGGGTGGGTTTACTGTTTTTCCCTTTGAAAAATATTGTATTAGAGATACGCAAGTTAGTGAGAATAAATATGGAAGTACGGCCCATAACACGAACTCTCAATGGATGAAGGAATAACATGCATGCGAGACACATCTAATTCATGTATGTTTCCAGTGCCCCTCATCATTACAGTAATGTTTGATGCAGCTTTTACTCACCCCTGCTGTACTTATAATCACAATCACAATGGTATTAACAAGAATTATGGTATCCAATTTTTTTTATGCAATGATTTGTTTTCCGTCACATCTATCTAGGAATGAATTACACTACAACTTTGTCTGGTACATTGTTTGCACTTTTACAGTTGCTATTGTGTGTTAAAATGGTTGTTCATTAGTCTGGGATATTTTTTATAACATACACAAAATGTCTAGCTTTTACTTTTTCGTAGTTGTATGATTGTTATCAGATTCCATTCCACTTCGTTTTACTCTATATTTATTTTTTGGTCAGGTTTGTTCGTATGGGGGTTTCGGTAGACTGTTATTCTGTTAAAAGAAATCAACCCGTGACTCAAATATATGCTTTTTTGCTTTTAATATAATGCAGCTGGCATTATGTGGTCTTCCAGTTCATGTACAAACTACACGAAACTTGAGGACACCTACCATTCGCGGCTTGCACTTGCTCTCCTCCCGTTCTAAAATCTCGGCCGCCACCTAACTATTCCATAGTTTAAATGCCAAAGCCCATAGTGTTATCATCCACCTAAGTATTCAGTAAGGAAAATGCCAAATCCCATAGTGATATCAACTTCTAAGACGCATCTCCATTCTCTATATATAAAAATAGAGTTTTTTCGAGCGTTGTGGTTAACCGGAGCTTCTGGTTGATTCTGGCCCCACCATTATAATTTATTTTGGTAATTTTATAAAAATTCGGGTAAAAAAATCCGACAAAACATCTTTTAAGCTATAAGATATTTTCTGGACAATCATATTCAAGAAAAATATTTTCTAAATTAAGTAAATTTTAAGAAATCCTATAAATTACCAAATAAACTCAAAAACATTCATATAAAATTATAATTAATTCCTAACATTAATAAAACATACAAATAAATACAATAATTAAATAAAATAATGTTTATACAATTCATTATGATTAAACTATAAACATTAAATTATGCATCATGATTATCATCACAAAATTAAGAAAAAAGTCCAATGTTGGATTACAATTCTTAAAATTAAATTAATTCCTAATTACAATTCCAATATGCTAATAATTAAACAAATTTTAATAACAATTGGGATGAAAATAGAAAATTATCCACCAAATTTAGATGATTAATGATTAAAACTTAAAATAAAAATACCTTTCGATGATTAAAGTGTACTTCTTCTGCAGAAAAATCGGCAAATCATGTCAAATAGTTGAAAAGAAAACTTATTAATAATTCCTTTTTAAGCAAAACCATAAACATCAATCCAGAGAAAAAAAAAAACAAAAAAAAAGAACAAGGAAATATAGAAAAATATAAAAATCATGGGAAGATAGCAAAATGAGCTTCAATAATTTTTGTTAGTATTATTCATTCTAAAAAATAAATAAATAACTAAAAGTAATTACTATCTCTATACATACACGATATTCTTAGTATGTATTATTTATTTTTGACAATAATAAAAAAAAAACAATAAACAATATTTATTTTCATTATTATTTTTTGTGTGAATTTTGGAATATAATATATTTATATTATATAAGAGTTTTTGAAATTTTTAGACATGTATCAAAATTATTTTTATAGAAAAATCTTTATTTTATGGAAATTGTGGTTATGCTGTCTCTATATAAAGCATTTTCCATATAATAAATGAATAAATATAAAGATAATTTCTACTCTGAATAATATTATTACCGAAAAAGTGTTATATTCGATTGATATTATATCCAAAATGTTGTGTTTTGTTTAACTCTTTTGGTAAGATTCGCTTATAGAAATCACTGAAATAAACAAATACTAAAGAACCAAGTAACCAAGAGAGAAATGTAAAGGATGAGTTTATTACTTCTGTTTCTCAAGTTCTATTTTACAACTCAAATGGATAGTTTAATGGCAATTTATAGCCAGAGAAAATGAGTCGGTGAAATTCTTTTTCGAGAGTATTCTCGGATTCTCTAAAGTAGTGAATGGTGGGCCACCTTATCAAAGACGTGTTCACATAATACTCCCCCTTGGACCACCATTCTAAGAAACGTTGACTTGTTACAGCTTTGTCGGCAAAACCCGATGGGACAAAATCCGAGCAAATCCGTTGCCTCATTAAAACCTTGCCAGAAAAATCCTACTGGATAAAAACTGGGGGAAGGAAAAGAGTACAACTCTTGGAGCCTTAAAGTGATGATGGTTGTCACGAATTTTCTCCTGTCGCCGAAACCGTGTCAGGAAAACCATTTAGGAAAAACCTGAACTTGGAGCGAGATTGGTCACCATCATGAAATGCTTCCTCTGAATGCCTGCTCCTGGAAAACCACTTGGGACAAAACCAGAGCGCTTGCGCCTGGAAAACCACTAAAAACCATAATAATAATGCTGACGTCGATGCTAATGTTTCCTCGTTAAAAACCTCATCTGGAAAACCACGTGGGACAAAGCCATACCAAAGGAAAAGAGTACAACGAACGTCGCCCGATAATGGTGCTGGACACGCATATGCTGCCTCGTTAAAACCTTGATAAGGAAAACCCAACGGGACAAAACCTTAGTGAAGGAAAAAGAGTACAATGCGTTGAAGTCCACCCAATAATTCTACGAGTTTACTCCCCCTGAAGCATGACATCTTAAAGCGGTTGGTGGTGCAATTATTATATGGCCTTTAGAAAACTGCTTTACTATTTGTAGTTTATAGAGGATTGATTGCAGGTATTGCGCCGAGTGCACCACTAACAATGTACACCTCGCATTTAGATCCTCCATCTGTGGTACACCAAATTCGGTTTTTCGCTTTAACTTCAGGCATACCAATGAGAAAATCCTTTTGTAAACTCATAAATACCATAGAATCAATTTCAGCCTCTAAAATTGTAACCTGTAAAAGATAATGCATGCATTAAATCCATGTATGGTACTTCTGGACCATAAATTCAACGTACGTATCAGATAGATCGATTACTTCCCTCTTTTCGGGAATTACATAGTAATAGTGCTAATTTAGTAGCACAACAAGTATCATGAGTATCAAAATTGGATACTCTAGTCTATACAGACAGGCTATGCTAGCATGATCTCGAACTTCAGGTCGAGCAATTGTTTCACTTTTCAATGAGATCTCATAGTTTAGTTCATGTGTGGATTTTAGCGCTACTAAGGGCTCTTTAATTAAGAAACCAAAAATGATATCATTAATCCATTCGGATTTTAACCTTATACCAAGAACATAAAACACATATAAGGATTGTTCATGAATTTCTCATATGTGGTGATAATAATTTATTTCAAGCATGACACAGTTCATAAGGTCAGGTGGTTGCCTGATTCAGAAACTCGAATCCTTCAGGGATTCATTACAATCACCAACAAAATGCAATATGAGTCCTTCAGGGACTACCACGCTAAAGTGCATCAATTGTAGGAGAACGTTATAATTTTTAGAACAAATCAAGGGGTTCAGCAGGAAACCCTCAGTTGCGCTTAAAGCGATAATAGTGCTCTTTCTGCGCTTTATCTCAAACACCAACCTGTCATATTCAAGCCTTATGATTTTACAGTGTGAGTCGGATCCGAACAATGCGCTTTTTCGAGAGATTTTATCCTTTATCTTAATTATAAAGGAACAAATTATATGCCTACCAATCACAATGTCGATGTTCCTCTGCATAGGGGTACATAACCACCATTGTAAATATATAATCGACAATTATATGGATCCCACAGTTCTCTAGTGCATGCACATTCAATAAAAGTTTCATAAACTGGTACCAGCGCCACTTCAGGGGCATTATCACCTCCTTATTTTCAATAAGGAATTTTAAACTTAGAGAATGTGAATTATATCCTGATAGTCTCCACGAGCACTATCTGTAGTCTCTCTTCAAGAGCACTACATATTAGAAAAGTGATTGGATTTTATTTTAAGAGGCATATATGAGGCATTTATTCAGGCCTCAGGTGTGTTTTAACACACGAATTATTTATTGCGAGATGCATGATTTAACCTGCTGTGACAACTTCTTGTGTTTGCATTCTCAAGAAAGTGACAAATAGAATTTTTTCAGGGCTACTGCAGTTATTTGTTTTAATCATGAGTAATCTCCAACACCTCAATTACATCTAATATCTTGGTGTGAGAAAACAAATGAGATGTTTCACGCCAATTCTAGTGGCAGCCATACTTTCTTTGATCAGGATAAAAACTTAACCAGATAACCTATTTAAATGTCGACATTGCTTACTGCAACCATTAGGTGGTTCCTGTTATCTCCATGACTTCAAGGGAAAACCCTTAAATTTTTCGACATAATACACGCCATCTTCAGACATCAGTCTTTCTCCCCCTGATTAAGGCGGGAAAAACCTTTTTAGGTTATTAACATAATTCACACCATCTTCTTGTGGTGACTTTTCATCCCCTGACTAAAGTGGGAGAACATTTAAGGTTATCAACCTTACACTTTGATCGCTGTCGTATGCGTCAAAAATAATTACACTTTCTTACTACTCAAAATATAAATATAGCAAGGGCAAGAAAGGATTGATCCCACAGAGAGGTCTAGGTTGTCAATATATTTTCGGTTCCTTATATAAAACACCGGGTATTTTCTGATTTTTATATACTAAAATAAAATAAAAGCAAAACAATAAAAAGTAAACAAGCAAATCAAGGTAGTGAGAATATTGGTTAAGGATTAATCTTCATTCACAAATATGTTTTCTTCACAATAAGTAGAATTGATATTTAATCTCAACTTTTATCAAAAGCCCAAGAATATCTTGATCGCAAGAATATCTCGCTAATCTCCTTTTGTCATCAACAAACACATTAAAAGATGCGAGTATGAGTTCTATCTAAAAGAACAACCTAACGTGTAAAAGCACTAATCAAGTTTAATTCCCTAGATGCATTAAGTTCTATGAAATCAGGCCAATCAAAGCAATCGAACGTGGAAAACGCACTAATTCAATTTAACAAAGGTTATAATTCACATATAATCATAAGAATATATCACTACAAACTATAATCATATTTATGCTACTTGCAATCAGGAATCTATCACTTTTACGTATAACAAACCCTAATCTAGCAATAGAGATGAAAACAAACTCAACCGATTCGCGACTCGATCAAACAATCATTCAAATCATATAACAATATTAATTGTGAATCATAATCGATAAAATATGGAGACAAAACTAATTTATCATATCAAAAACCATATTATGTGAAATCCAATTATTCCATAACCAATAATAAAATTAAGTACTCATATTCAAGGAGTTCATAACAAGAAGAAGAAGAAGAAACCCTAACATGTTTCTAAACCCTAGAACAAAGTAGAAGAATATCCTTATAATTGTGCCTAGGCTTCCCTATATATAGAGTTTTGTAACCTCTTCTTTAAGAAAACTAGGAAACCTACTAAAAAGTGCACCTCCTTAAGAATTGTGTCCCGTGCATAACGCCCAGTGCAAATTAAATTTCCAACTCTGCCAAAACTTGAACTGCACCTTGATTATCCAAAGGGTTGGCCGTGTACTGCACAGCTACTGGAATCGCATACATGACTAGGAAGCCCAGCCCATTTAATCCTTTGCATGTAAATGACCTATCAGTTCCGTGGAAATGACAGGGTAAATTTTATTACTCTTCTTTCACGGCCAACTTCTCCCTGGATTCTTGTTTCTCCTACTCGAACTCCATTTTTCATTGATAACCATATCATCTTCCTAGCTTCCATGGCAGACTCGAGCTCACAACACCACTGTGTCACATCATTCCCATCACCGATGCCTCAAACCCCAACCCGTCCTTTTGGTCATTCATGCAAGTGGAAATGATCCCAAAGCCTCTCCATCATCTTACTGTGTTCAACACCGAACTTAGAAGCATACATGTTTGCGAAATTGGTTAGAGTGAAAGCAAACTAGCAAAGAAGGCGACTGTTCCTTTTTTAGGGTAAACCTGGACATCACCGAGGAGTGGGTCTTCTTACGTGGCCATGATAACATTAGCATTCTCAATAACTCTGGAGAAAGTATGATAATCCTCTTCTCCATCAACCTGTAGCTATAGGAAACATATGTCTATCTTGTTGACAGTAAACACAGGCCTGATCCTTTCTCCAAAAGCTTGTCGAAGGATAGTCTCGGTTTGGAAGCAAACACCCTCAATACAATCCACCACAACAAGTGCACCATCAGTGATAGCCATATTCGTCCTGTCCTTCGAGCTCAAGACTTCATTAAACAACCATTGTTGTTTCATGCACTACACTGGCATCGTCGTCACTACAGCTCCATTACCTATTCGTTTTGCTTTCTCGAGCTCTATTCCATCCAGATGCAACTCTGCATTCGATCAACAGCAGCAGCTTCATTGCTGCCATCATCCGTCATGCTTAAATCTCGCTGTACCTCCTCCTTTCATTCACCAGCTCATTATCATCATTAATTTCACTCAAGTTTCCCCGAGCTCCATCTCAGCTATAGTTTTCAAGCTCGAGCTTTTACCATTTCCAGCCACTGTCGATCACCTTCTCACTCCGTACTCCTCCGCCATGCAACAACAACGAGCATCGACCATTACAGCTTCAAACTCGTAGCTGCAGCCCTAACTTCATCGTCTCTAGAGCTCCAACTCCTTCCCCGAGCCACAGCAACACCACTCAATGCCATCATTACTGCCAGTAAACTCTCTGATGTAATGGTAACAGCGTTTCAACCTTTCATCTTAACTCAGCTCCATATTACCGCAACAAACCTCAGACATCACCAACACTAGTCACCATCGTCATTGCTGCCAACATCATACAGTTCCATATCTCCCGGCTATCTGTCAACTACAAACCACCAGCCCTTAAGTCTATCTCCTCGAGCTCTAAAAACTTCAGTCGACTACCATCGTAACAGTAGCTGCCCATCTCTATCTTCACTGGAAACTGCCACGGCATCAACCAAACTAGTTTGCACCCTATGCTTCACTACCTCTCTTTCGTGCTCCACTGAGACAATCCACAGCTCCAACGTTGGTCGCTTAGGCATTTAAACAAATAACACGTCTTCATCTTCTGCTGATACAGACACGAACTTGTTGTTGTCTTATAATCCAATCACATCTCCTTCCCTGCAACATTCCAGTACAAACCCAATGTTCCCATACATACACAGGCTCCAATCAAACCACTCAACCATAACTCAGTGACATCCAAAAACACGTCATTAGCAAACCTCTAGTCGATCAATGGCATGCCACAGCAAATTCCATTTTTGTTACCCATATCTCTCGACTAGTTCAACCACCAGTTCACAAATTATCTCCCTGTTTAAGCTCCCAGTCACTGCACCATTAACCACCGGACCTTGACTAGAACTGACCGCAACAAGTCTAGGAGGAGCAACGAGTGAACTCGGACAATACTGTCCTCTCTCGGCTTGATATTAGTCTCTCAAACTGGTCTAAAAAGATACCTAATTTCACTGACCTAATTCTTTCTCAACATGGGCTTTGTAAGCCCAAAATATAACTCAATCCCATCTATTCCGGCTACCTCTCACTAGTTGTTGTAATGAAGAAAAGAGAAAGAACTGGTTCACTCGACCTAGCTTGTGGGATAAGTGGATTAAGACACCCCACTAAAAACCACCCAATGGCAGTCCCTTAACCTCCTCTGGGCTGGTTTTAGTATTCCTCCAACAAGAGTCGCCCCTTAACCTGGCCTTAGCTCCTAATATCGTTCACATGTGGAAATGACCTTTTTGCCCTTTTGCTCCATTTCGGATAATTTCCTCTTCTTTTCTTCCGTGCGACTGCAGAGTACCTAATAACTCAAACTCACACATAAGATACATAATTTACATGAAAACTCGCAAAGAAAGCATAAATACTAGATATAAAATTAGGTGTTTTAGACACCTATCAGATTCCCCCACACTTAGACTTTGCTAGTCCTCGAGCAAATCAAACAAACTAAAATATACATACAACTCTGTGTCATCGAGGCTACAGTCACTTTTAGCATAAATAACAAGCCTTTAAACCCCTAGGTGTCCCTAGTGGACGAGTTATAGTCTCGTGAAGGTTTACTAGAGATATACCTACAAAACCTATATTTCCAACTCCGTCTATTTTTGACAAATCAATGAACGAATCCAAAATGACTACAGGAGGAGGTACCTTGCACAAATTCAATTCATATATTAGTAAATAAAGCTTTAATTAGATAGTCGAACAAGCCACAATACTCGGAAACTAACAAACCACAATCACAATGAAAAGATTAAGAAGATGAATATAGATGTAGATGTTGGCGAATGTTCACAAGTGATCGATGTTTCCCATATCTGTCTGAAGGTCACTTCCAAGATGAACCTATTCCTATTGGATTGAGCTACTGATTTGAATTCAACATCAAATCGCTGGCATATACAAGGGAACCATAAGTGACTTTATTCAACCATTATAATACTTTTATTTTCTTTTTCACTTTTTTCTTTCACTTTTTTTTTCTTTTTTCTTTTAGACAACATGATTCAATCTTTTGGATCAAAGCGCATGCTTCTTGTCAGCAAGTACATGATAGTTTCCTTGGATCCTGCATTCCATGCTTGTTTAGGCGACGGAGACAGGGACTATGTTTCACACTTACTGCTATTCCCAAGTGTCTTTTTTATTCCGTTTGGTCTAATTGGTCGGTCTTTTTTTTTTTTTTTCTCTAGTAACTCAATCACTCTATTTCATCCTAGCAGTAATAACAACTCGATTTTTAGTGACCCGCCAAAGCACTTAGAGAACAATAGATAAATATGGAAAAATAAAAATAGAATGTGATATGGTAACAACTATCATGTTAATTGTGATTTATGAGCTATGTTCGTCCCTTTTATAGTTAATTAGTTCCTCAACTCCTGCATTCAAAATGGTTCCATCCACTAATGGTGTCATCCTAAAGGCACAAGTTTCTAGATTTCGGAGTTCAAAAAGCACAAATTTTTCTTGGTTTTTCTATTTTTCTGATTTTTTTTTTTTTTTTTTTTTTTAAAAAAAGCATAAAACAAACTAAAACAAACTATACAAACATATAAATGCTCCCCACACTTAAACTTCACATTGTACTCAATGTGTAAAACCGAAAGTTCTGAATTCTGACATAATCAGCAGATAAAACGCAAAAACTGTACAAATTGGTAAGGAATTTGGAAAAACTCCATTTCACAAAAGTTGTTCACCTACGTGTTTTATACACAGTTTCAAAATTTCACAGTGTTTTGATAAATGGTCTGACAGTTATGGTCTCTGGACTGATCTACGCGCAGTCTGAAATTTTCTGACAAAAAGGTATTCATCATAATTCTCTTCTAAGATAGATTATGGACTTAATAAAATTAAACATGGGGATGCAAATATGATAACAATAAAAAATAAATAAACAAAAATAAAATAAAAAGCAAAAGAAAAAGGATAAGAGATACAAAACCGGTGGGTTGCCTCCCACTAAGCGCTTGTTTTAAAGTCGACGACCCGACTTAGCTTCTTGAAAGATTCATTCCCCATATATTAGCAATCTGAAAATTTGGGGATCCACCCATAGCACCTGTTTTGCAAACACTAGCTTCACACAAATATTAGTAATATAAAATAGAAACGAAGCTATTAACCGATAAAAGTTTCCCCCACACTTATTCTTGTCCACACTTGGAAGTGTATAAAGAATATAGAAATCAGGGACTTCCACGGTTTCTTGTTCCAAAACCTGCATAGTATGAGAATCAAGTTTCTCTAATGGAGGAAATCGAGAAACAAAGTCATTCAACAATGTTTTCGAAGCACATATATTCAAACCAATAAGAGGTAAAGGAGAAGATTTAATATGCAAAGGGTTAGACAAACCTCGCACAATCTCTTGTAGCACGGAATCCTCTTCATCCTTGAAAAATTCAAGTGAACTATTCACCTCTTGTATATCATGGTCCTCTATCAAACCTTGCAACCATTCTTCGTCCGTTTCTGCCTTAACCAAAGTCTCAAAATTAACATCGTCATTACAAACATTCACAAGTTCAATTGGGTCTTCTACAATATTGGTCATAACGGTTACATTCTCAACATACTCCTCTTCATTAGACTCAAACAATGTTGCAAAATTCTGAAAAACATTAGTTTCATCATACTCATGTACCTTTTGAATAGGTGTTTGATCATTATAAAGATCAAGAGTTGAGTCAACTACACTAACGTCATCAAATATCTCCAAAGGTTGGTCCTTTTCAACACAATCATCATCGTCTTCATCTTCATACTCACCATAATCAGAATCGTCGTCGGTTTCCCAACCTTTATCACGACGTCGTTTAAGTTCCATATGAATGGTCCTACTAATTTCATCGACAAGCTCTTCCGAGTATCCATCGTCTTCCAACTTGTATAATTTCTGCGCAAGTTTCCTGACGTTCACACGCTTACCACCATTAGCTACAATATGTTCTCTTTCCCATGACTCTTCCCTTTGAATGGGTGAATGATCATAACTACGATCTGGAGTCGGGTAAGAAGGCATATTCCAGAAATTGGTTTGTGCGACGTTCTCTCTATTACGGTCAAGTTGGTCTAGCCTTTGTTGCATATCTTGCAATCCATGCATAATCTGCATACAACTCGAATAAATCCAATTAGAAGTAGAATAATCCCACCTAGGTGCTTGACTTACATACCTACTACAAGGTTGTTGTTGGTATGTATGAAAATCACCATAAGGTTCTCTAGGATATGCATCATAGCCAATAAATTGGTTTTGATTGCATTCCATAGATGGTGGGTAATTGTCATAGAGTTGAGGAGGTTGAAAGCCGTATCCATTGTTCCAATATGCTCCTTCCATAGAATTGGTACCTGAAATAAGATTCTCAAACTATGTCAAAACCAGAAAATAAGAAAAACTAAAAACAAAACAAAAATAAGAAACCAAAAACAAGTGACAACCGTTGCCTCCCGGCAACGCGCCAAAATTTGATCGCTGTCGTATGCGTCAAAAATAATTACACTTTCTTACTACTCAAAATATAAATATAGCAAGGGCAAGAAAGGATCGATCCCACAGAGAGGTCTAGGTTGTCAATATATTTTCGGTTCCTTATATAAAACACCGGGTATTTTCTGATTTTTATATACTAAAATAAAATAAAAGCAAAACAATAAAAAGTAAACACGCAAATCAAGGTAGTGAGAATATTGGTTAAGGATTAATCTTCATTCACAAATATGTTTTCTTCACAATAAGTAGAATTGATATTTAATCTCAACTTTTATCAAAAGCCCTAGAATATCTTGATCGCAAGAATATCCCGCTAATCTCCTTTTGTCATCAACAAACACATTAAAAGATGCGAGTATGAGTTCTATCTAAAAGAACAACCTAACGTGTAAACGCACTAATCAAGTTTAATTCCCTAGATGCATTAAGTTCTATGAAATCAGTCCAATCAAAGCAATCGAACGTGGAAAACGCACTAATTCAATTTAACAAAGGTTATAATTCACATACAATCATAAGAATATATCACTACAAACTATAATCATATTTATGCTACTTTCAATCAGGAATCTATCACTTTTACGTATGACAAACCCTAATCTAGCAATAGAGATGAAAACAAACTCAACCGATTCACGACTCGATCAAACAAGCATTCAAATCATATAACAATATTAATTGTGAATCATAATCGATAAAATATGGAGACAAAAATAATTTATCATATCAAAAACCATATTATGTGAAATCCAATTATTCCATAACCAATAATAAAATTAAGTACTCATATTCCACGGAACTGACAGGGTAAATTTTATTCCTCTTCTTTCACGGCCAACTTCTCCCTGGATTCTTGTTTCTCCTACTCGAACTCCATTTTTCATTGATAACCATATCATCTTCCTAGCTTCCATGGCAAACTCGAGCTCACAACACCACCGTGTCACATCATTCCCATCACCGATGCCTCAAACCCCAACCCGTCCTTTTGGTCATTCATGCAAGTGGCAATGATCCCAAAGCCTCTCCATCATCTTACTATGTTCAACACCGAACTTAGAAGCATACATGTTTGCGAAATTGGTTAGAGTGAAAGCAAACTAGCAAAGAAGGCGACTGTTCCTTTTTCAGGGTAAACCTGGACATCACTGAGGGGTGGGTCTTCTTACGTGGCCATGATAACATTAGCATTCTCAATAACTCTGGAGAAAGTATGATAAGCCTCTTCTCCATCAACCTGTAGCTCTAGGAAACATATGTCTATCTTGTTGACAGTCAACACAGGCCTGATCCTTTCTCCAAAAGCTTGTCGAAGGACAGTATCGGTTTGGAAGCAAACACCCTCAATACAGTCCACCACAACAAGTGCACCATCAGTGATAGCCATATTCGTCCTGTCCTTCGAGCTCAAGACTTCATTAAACATCCATTGTTGTTTCATGCACTACACTGGCATCGTCATCACTACAGCTCCGCCACCTATTCGTTTTGGTTTCTCGAGCTCTATTCCATCCAGCTGCAACTC
The DNA here is from genome assembly GCA_023529315.1 of Papaver bracteatum. Taxonomy (NCBI): domain Eukaryota; kingdom Viridiplantae; phylum Streptophyta; class Magnoliopsida; order Ranunculales; family Papaveraceae; genus Papaver; species Papaver bracteatum. The sequence goes on along the minus strand of JAJJWX010004946.1, from coordinate 262,537 downwards.
TGCATTCGATCAACAGCAGCAGCTTCATTGCTGCCATCATCCGTCATGCTTCAATCTCGCTGTACCTCCTCTTTTCATTCACCAGCTCATTATCATCATTAATTTCACTCAAGTGTCCTCGAGCTCCATCTCAGCTATAGTTTTCAAGCTCGAGCTTTTACCATTTCCAGCCACTGTCGATCACCTTCTCACTCCGTACTCCTCCGCCATGCAACAACAACGAGCATCGACCATTACATCTTCAAACTCGTAGCTGCAGCCCTGACTTCATCGTCTCTAGAGCTCCAACTCCTTCCCTGAGCCACATCAACACCACTCAATGCCATCATTACTTCCAGTAAACTCTCTGATATAATGGTAACAACGTTTCAACCTTTCATCTTAACTCAGCTCCATATTACCGCAACAAACCTCAGACATCACCAACACTAGTCACCATCGTCATTGCTGCCAACATCATACAGTTCCATATCTCCCGGCTATCTGTCGACTACAAACCACCGGCCCTTAAGTCCATCTCCTCGAGCTCTAAAAACTTCAGTCGACTACCATCGTAACAGTAGCTTCCCATCTCTATCTTCACTAGAAACTGCCACGGCGTCAACCAGACTAGTTCGCTCCCTGTGCTTCACTGCCTCTCTTTTGTGCTCCACTGAGACAATCCACAACTACAACGTTGGTAGCTTAGGCATTTAAACAAATAGCACGTCTTCATCTTCTGCTGATACAGACACGAACTTGTTGTTGTCTTATAAGCCAATCACATCTCCTTCCCTGCAACATTCCAGTACAAACCCAATGTTCCCATACATATACAGGCTCCAATCAAACCACTAAACCATAACTCAGTGACAGCCAAAAACACGCCATTAGCAAACCTCTAGTCGATCAATGGCATGCCACAGCAAATTCCATTTTCGTTACCCATATCTCTCGACTAGTTCAACCACCAGTTCACAAATTATCTCCCTGTTTAAGCTCCCAGTCACTGCACCATTAACCACCGGACCTTGGCTAGAACTGACCGCAACAAGTCTGGGAGGAGCAACGAGTGAACTCGGACAATATTGTCCTCTTTCGGCTTGATATTAGTCTCTCAAACTGGTCTAAAAAATACCTAATTTCACTGACCTAATTCTTTCTCAACATGGGCTTTGTAAGCCCAAAATATAACTCAAGCCCATCTATGCCGGCTACCTCTCACTAGTTGTTGTAATGAAGAAAAGAGAAAGAACTGGTTCACTCGACCTAGCTTGTGGGATAAGTGGATTAAGACACCCCACTAAAAACCACCCAATGGCAGTCCCTTAACCTCCTCTGGGCTGGTTTTAGTATTCCTCCAACAAGAGTCGCCCCTTAACCTGGCCTTAGCTCCTAATATCGTTCACATGTGGAAATGACCTTTTTGCCCTTTTGCTCCATTTCGGATAATTTCCTCTTCTTTTCTTCCGTGCGACTCCAGAGTACCTAATAACTCAAATTCACACATAAGATACATAATTTACATGAAAACTCGCAAAAAAAGCATAAATACTAGATATAAAATTAGGTGTTTTAGACACCTATCACACTTGCCAAACTTCTGGTGGAGGGTTGTCATGCTAACTTCTGGTAGCATTTTATCTTTCCGATCATGGCGGAAATATTACTATCTCATTTCTGGAAACGTCTGGTTCCATAGTTGCCTGATTTTCAAAGACAATTCAACTCATGATAGTTTTTGGGTGTTAATTAAACCACACAATAAGTATTTCAAAAACAGCTGCAGGCTCGACAAGAGATGAGACATTTCACGTTGTTCCTTGTAACGGCTTACTTCCTCCCCATAACGGAGGGAATACAGTCTCATCTGCAATAAGACATTACCAGTTCAAGGTTTTAAATGTCTTATGAACAACATATATAGCTAGGTGACGCTATGAACCAAACACGTAATTTTGAAATGTATGGTTGCTTCCCTAGCCAGTATTGATGGTAAATAGTTGGTCGAGCAATAAACTAAAGATGCTTAAACAAAGAACTCAACTATACTGTGTCGAGTATGCATATGTGCTTTTTAGTGCTCGATATAATACCAACTGAGGCAAAGCATCAGAAGCCTGTAAGTTTACCACCAAAATAAATGGACTTAATTGGAAAATCCAAAACTGGATACGCAACCATAAGATTTGCACAAATGGTTTGGCAAAATCTAACATTACGTGTTAATATAACAAGAGACCATCTAGTAGATGTGTCTATCAATACAGTAAAGTATTGAAATAATTGTCCATATTGCAGGGTGACTAAGTCCTGCAATTGCCACCTTGATTTTTTTTTTCTAGGAATTAATGTTGGTGATTCAACAACAGGTTACCATAATGCTAATGTTAATATAATTTAACAACCAATTGTCTCAGGGGCTAACAACACAATTTACATCTTCATATAACAGAAGCTTCGGGTTCTTTAAAGGATGTCCATGAGCATTTTAAATTGTCTACTCATCTTGGTAGAACTTTGGTGTCCATGTTGACCATGCATAAGCATGAAAAATCAAGGTCATTAAACTTTTGGCTAATGACACCGTGGAATTCGACTTCTCGAATTTTCCTATGGCACACCATAAAAGAGAGCCTTACGCTTCTTTACAACGTGCTTCTGGCACAAAAACAAATGAAGTAACAAAATACTCCATGAAAATGCTCATTTATCGTTTAAGGTGGTAACACCAAATATTCTTAAACACTCAACAGATTCTTCAGGAATCCTGAATAATATACGGCGTAGCTTTTACACCACCAGATTGATACACGCTCTTCCGGAGCCATCTATCATATTATTCGAACCTGAAATGGCATTTCACATTTCCCAAAAACCTCTACAAGGTTACAAAAGTGGTTCGAAAATTTGTGTTTGTTGTTTCACTATCTTTGAGACAAATAGCTCCATCATCCATATCTTTACTGGATAGATTACTTCTGGAATCCATATCCTTTAGCAAAAATAGACGAGAGAAAAATAGCAGAATCATCAACAAAAACATTTGGTAACCATGGGCTACTTCGGGAACCCAAAATTTTGTGGCTAATTCCTAGAATCCAACTATTTCGACAGACCGCTTCTGGAGTCTGTTTTATGGATTACTGTTGGAACCCATAAATTTTGGATTACTACAGGAAGGCACAAAATATATATTGGACTACTTCTGGAGTCGACAACATCTCATGGATTAATTCTGGAATCCATTACTTTTTAAAAACAAGTAAAGAAAATAAACAAAACTTAAGATAAAGGGCAAATATAAGTACAAATATGGTACCAACATAATAAATCTCCATTTTCGTCCCTTGGGGGTCAACGAAATATTAATCTACAAGTGTGCAAAAATGGATATGCTCTGGCAAAATTGCCTTAATATCAGTCGCAAGTCACTTCAGGGACCGCTGATAGAAACCGGCTAGCACTTTGTAATGGGTCACTTCTGGGACCGATCGGCTAGCGGAGCGCGAGCTTTGTATCCATATTATGCTACACTGTATTCCATCTTCTGGTGAAATTATTTCAAAATTTAGGGAGATTATCAAAGACGAGAAAACCAAATTTACGCTATCCTCCAGGGATGCGATAATTTCTCGCTTTACCGGTATTAAAACCGTTAGTACCATAAAATTAATAAATTAAATCCGAAATTAATATCAGAAGTTATAGAACTGAAATTCTCACCCTTTTCGTACTTACCAAAAACAAATTACTACCAGCCTTGATCTTTAACGGGATCAGTAAGGGAGAAATGATAACGATATGGCCCCAGTGTGCCAAAAATAATAATAATGGGACAGCCCACGATGTGATGCTCATGATGGATGTCTTATAAAGAGAGAACTACACATCTCCATCAATCAAGAAAATCAGGGGACCAAAATTAATCCTATGAATATTTGTTTAATCGGTATCTCACTTGACTTCCTTTTTCTATGAAAGTAACCTATTAAATACAAAAGACAGCTCGCAAAGGTGTTGTGGTCCATGACTAGCACAGATGAAAGTCTTCCACGGTGGTTTTTGTTTCTTCTCTTTTTAACATTTCCCACTTTTACGGATACCAAGACGAGCATCAAGGTGAGACCAGACTCTTCTTAATGTAAGCATCATCTTATTCCACTACTCTATTTTTTTTTTTCATTTCTCTTTCTTTTCTAGATCTCCTCCTTTTTCTCTCTACAAAATTTTGTTTCGTTCTCTTTCTGTTGAAGCAATATATGTCTCTCTTCAAAAAAAAAAAATTGATATTGTATCTATGATTGAAAAATATAAAGCAAGAGAAGAAACGAAGAAGAAAAGTACGACGAAGCTCATGATCGCCATTGAAGACGAAGATCCGAAGAAACTCATGTTTTCTGATTTCTCGAGAGAAAGATAAGAGTGTTTCCGCCGCTGCATCTCCATTAATCAATTCAAACAAAACCATTGTATCTCTACTAATTGATCAAACAAAACCATTATAACTATCGAGCAATTCGTGATGATAACGTGTTGTGTTTTTTTTAACTCTTTTGGTAAGATTCGCTTATAGAAATCACTGAAATAAACAAATACTAAAGAACCAAGTAACCAAGAGAGAAATGTAAAGGAGGAGTTTATTACAGAGAAAATGAGTCGGTGAAATTCTTTTTCGAGAGTATTCTCGGATTCTCTAAAGTAGTGAATGGTGGGCCACCCTATCAAAGACGTGTTCATATAATACAAAACAAGTTTTTTTTTATGAGTATCTCTATATAAATCCTTAGAGAAGAGGCAAAACATGTTTCCACGTTGTTTTTCTCTTTCATGATTTTTTGGGTTTTTTTTTCTCTAATAAAATTATTTATTGTGCAGGTGCTTGGATTATGCACCTATTATAGTTGTTGTATCACGACATACGTAAAGCAATATCAAGGGATAAACTCAGGTAAAACTTCAGCACTCTTTAATTCATAAATCACGGAACTCATTCAATAATTCATAAATGTCATGAAACTAATCAACAGTAACATCGTTGTATTTGGTTTTGATATTTTTATTATTTTTTCGTTTAATTTCTTACAGGTCCGCGATATATTTTTTGTGTTTTTACAGCTTCAGTTATGTTTTTTATGGCAGTTAAAGAACAAGGTAACTGATGTTAACATAGTTTTGATTTTCATATTTTATTTTGGTTCTCTCTGTATAGTTATATAATTCAATTTTCATATTTTATTTTGATTCTCTCTGTTTAGTTATATATTCGTCTTTCTAATTATACACAAATTTAATATAAATTTTTTTCTATTAGATGGAGGAGGATCCGCGTGTTTGTATTTTTGACTTTAAAAAGTTGTTCCGGTAAGTAGTCCCTTATATATTGTTTTATTTTGATTCTCTCTGTTAAGTTATATAATTCGATTTTCATATTTTATTTTGATTCTCTCTGTTTAATTATATAATTCGTCTGTCTAACTATACACAAATTTAATATCAATTTTTTTCTATTAGATGGAGAAGGATCCACGTGTTTGTATTTTTGACTTCAACAAGTTGTTCATGTGAGTAGTCCCTTATATATTTTTAATATAGTGGGTGATGACTCCTTTTTTTTTCCTATCGGCATATAGCTGGTGATGATACATGGATCTGAAACAATGGAGGCAACCGTTCCTGTAAGTAGTCCCTTATATTTTTAATATAACAGGTGATGACTCCTTTTTTTTTTTTTTTCTATCGGCATATAGCTGGTAATGATACATGGATCTGAAACAATGGAGACAACCTATAGTGATGATACATGGATCTGAAACAATGGATGCAACCTATGGTGATGATACATGGATCTGAAACAACAGAGGCAGCCTATTTTTTTATGATTATTGAGAAAATCTCGCAAATTCTTGCCCTACTTTTTCTCACAAATTTAGTTTTTTTATTTTTATTTTGCAGGTACGATTTTTACTTTATCAAAATATTTACCGAAAAGATATGTACTTTACTACAAAAACTTAACTCTATTTTCCATTATGTTTTTTCTCCTCCACTCACCGTATGTGCATGTTATCTACTAACCAATCTAATTTTTTACACCAGAAGTTTCAATTTTACTACCCAATATCTTCCCTTGATATCCAGGTGACTCTACAACAAAAATGTGAAGCTAAATATATCTAAGTTCATATTTTGTGTAATTATTTGTGGGTACTTTTAAATGCTTAATTTTTGTGTAGGCTAATGGAAAATATTTCAGTTAAGTGAAATGAGCTGGTGGATTGTGATGTTCATACTCATATATCCAATGGTTTGAGGAGGTTGGTTAATTTATGGATTAATCAATGTTCTACCCAAACAAGTAACGATCATCTGGATTGGTTATTTATTATGAGTTTCTTTCATTTATATTAAGTTGCATCAGATTTAGTCTTTCTCGTGGAGGTAATATTATTTTACTTCCTTTTGAATATCCATGTCTATCCTGATTAGGTGGCTCCCCAAGCTATAACTTATTGAAAACAATTTTTCGCTGATTCTCACTTTTGTTCATATTTTTTTTAACTTTTATTTCAGATTTAATCATGGTAATCATATCAACAACGTAATATCACAATTTTGATTTAAAATGTTTTTTATATTAAGTTTTTTAGTAATGCAGATGATTATTATCATTGTTTTTGGTTTTTATATTTTATTATATTTTCTTTGCACCATTGATTTTTATGTGTTTGCATCTTCGGTAAGAGAATAATATCCTTTATTTTGATTGGTGGTACGAGAATAATATCAACATCATCTCAAATTTTGTTATTTGATTTTTATTTTCTCTATTTAGTTTTCGTTTGTATAATACAAGTGACTCAATCTCACAAGTAGTTGTTGAAGTAATAGTCATCAAGTACATGTAGTCGATATCCTTGACGAACAAGAAAGTCGGTGGTATTCCTGTAGTCCCCTTTTTTACCCCTAACTTTCAGTTTTTTGGAGGTTTTTTAAGATAAGTTTTGGTCCTCCTATTTATACTTAGTCATAGAACTCATAGATTAAAATAGATGGTTCCAAAAAATTAATAATCATCCATTTTAATTATATGTTCTCTTATATTTGTTGGTTTGGTTGTTTGATTTCCAGTTCGGGGATTCACGGGTGGCCGAATAATCAATCAGGCCAAAGCAGCAGTTCGGTTAATACCACTTAATGGTAATCCATGCTTTCTCATATATATTTTCATTTGTATCCATATAACATTAGTCAACGAGTTGACTGTTGTTTGGTTATGCCTGTAGATTGATCTTGAGATTGCCCATGGGGTGAAAGGCAATCATCTTCATTTGATATTCGCTCTGAATGTCTAGATTCATAAAGCCCAAAGATTGTTAGAATTGATATTTATTCCATCTACATTTCCTTTTTTATAACAATATGTGGTTTTGAGCCTCATTTGAAGTCTTGGCAGTTCTGTTTCTCTCAATTTTTATTTTTTGTTTGTTTTTCTTTTTTTGTAGTCCTGGTTCGTAGGTTACCCGCTTCTGATTAATAGCAAGATCTAAAGGTTCATATTAATATCCAGGATCTCCAATTGCCAAATTCACAATCCCGCTTATGGCACATCCATAAACACTGTCCAATATTCTTTTTGGGGTATTTTTATCTATTCAATTAAATATGTTTTCTAAATGACGTTTTAGTTTCACATTGCGAATTAAATAATTTTAGAATCCATTTAGCTTAGGTTTTAAGCTTATATTATAAATTAGTTTGCGTTGTATTTCAAGTTTTAATCTCTTGACATAAATTAAGATCTTTATGTACTCTGTTGATTGTGGTAACTATAACTCATATAGACAAAACGAATTGAGCAAAGGACACTAACTCATATAATTAAATGTTCATCAAAGAAACAATTAAAGATTAGCTAGTATCCAATTAATTTATATGAAATAATTTCATTATACTCTAGATCTTTGTTAATATAAAATGATGATATGACTTTTTAAATTTCAAGATGGGATCCCGGGCATGAGTTTTCTTTGACATTTGAAACTTACTTTACGTGCTTTGATGATGATAGTAAATTTATATTCTTCTAACAGTTGAGTTCTAGAATATAAGGAGGGTATAATTGTATTTTATTTTATTGTTTCTTTTAGTTTTGTTTGACAGTTCCAAACAAAACCAAATTCAATTTGCAACCATCCAAGTGTATTTTTGGGTCATTTACAGTGGTTTGGATATGTAATAACAATATTATTCAGATCTGTGGTTCATCATCTATATACTTTAATATGTTATCACAACATTTATGTGGAGCCAGTGAACCAGAAGGAGGATGTTTTGGTCATAATGCATATGTTCAAATTGGTCTGGCCTCCAGCGTTGCATCTAAAATTTTAAAAGTACAACTATCCCCTTGAGTTCAATCCATGGAGAAATGGGATATGAGTAATATATTACATTTTTTCCTATTTTTATTGCATGGCTACCAATTCAAATCATATAATTTTTTTTACAGGGAGTGAAATTGAATGGATGTGTATGTGTGTGCATGTGACAAAAAGAGAGACGAGACAGAATTTGATGTGTGAATTTTCGGGTGGACAACAATCTAAGGGGGAGATTTTTTCTGGACTTATGGTTTAGCATTTCCAAATAACTTGCACATTAATATTTCAAAGAACAGTAACAGAAAGAAGAACACAAGAAATATAAATACTGATTCAGGAACATAAAATGCTCATTAAACCGACACTGAATACTAAAAGCCTAAATATTCCTACTAACAGTCTCTTAGCTCATTGGCGCCAAGCGTGAGGGAATGCTAGATGTTTGGTAATTTACCTTAATGTTATACTGACGATATATTGGCAAATTACCCCAGCTATAAAAATATGAAGAGTCAACAATACCTTGCAAGAATGTAGTGTATAAAAAAGATATATAAAGTTATAAACAAGCAATTATGGCCGGGTCTTCTCAACTCAACCTCACCCTGAGGATGTCGTAAAATACTCAATACTAAGTTTTGCTCTCTGCTTTTGTTATCCAATGATTCCATCTGAACTATTGATCTTGGCAAAAAAAATTAAATCCAGAAAATATAACACACTTAGCATATTAAACTGACAAAAAAATAAAATAAAGGCGCACATAGGATTCCCAATTACATCCAAATGGATTTTATTTAACTTAATCGACTATATGTTACCATAGAGAAAAACACTATTAACATTTACAAGAAAGTGATCACTTGGTAGAAGATAAGCCAATTTAATAAGCTTGAATACTCGTACCATACTACCATGTCATCCACATCAACCGTGGTTGGGTATCTGTCGATCTGGAAAATACATTGCAATTAAAGACATATTTATTTTTATCATATCATTATGTTTGATGAAATTAGTAATATTTATTTACTGGATAGGGATATATCGAGTATAAAATGGAACCATAAATGGGCAACAATGCAATCTGTATTTCAGTATTAATGGTCCCGTGTTAATTTGTGGCTATGTAAGTACTGTTAATTTTTGGGTATGTAAATATAATGTCATTATCATTGAGCATCTTCGACAAATGATGACCCAATACAGAGATGATGCGCCTCTTACTATAGCTACACCATAAAAAGATATCACACAGAATGGGATGATGTATCTATGCGCATGAATACTTATATGTGGAGCATGCTGAATCAGAGGGCTTGCTGCAAGCTATGGGATGAGAAGGGAGGCTAGATTTACAACAAGTTTGCTTTGATTTAAATGCGCACAATTTTGTAGTAGTAGCTAATGGATATCTTCATAGAGTCATATAGGAGAGCCGGAGTCTATCTACATATTACAGATTTACATATATGATGTTTATTAATATGAAGCTTAATAAACCAACTGAATTTAGTTAGTATTTATATGTCTTTGCTTCCCCCATATGCTTATGTTCTTAGACATATATCCTGACCCAATTTAGTTATACCAATTCAATGTGGTGTTGGCATCAGCGTAATAATACATCCATGGGAATAAAAAACCAAATCTCTGTCGAAGGTTTGTGTTTTGGTTCCTCCACTCACAGTTTTCGTTAGCCCTCCAAATCGGTTTCATGCATCAGTATTACCCCAATTCCAGGTTTTCATGAAGCTTTATGAAAAATTTGTTAACCTTTTGAGAATTTTGAATTCTGGCTTTGGCAACATATCATTTACCCATTGTACATTCTTCCTTCAATCTCAATCTGACGTGAAAGTATTTTAGTTTCTTTTGTATGATTAGTCTAAACTGTGAACTGTAATATCGACAATAGTCTTGAAGGAAGACCTAAAAGAAGTAATCTCCCAACATGAATCTTATATTTCATAGGCAAAAAACAGACCCGTGCATCGCACGGGTGAAAAACAAAATCATGTAATATATAATATCTAGGTAAAGGGTTTTGTATCCTAAAGTGATGTTTTATAAAACTGTTCGTTTTATTAACTTACATCTATAATTTGAAAAATAAAATTTATCTTATTTGTTTGTGAATGTAACTTACTTTCTATGGTCAAGTTTCAGACAATTGAAAAGCACTGCATTTCCTGTGTTGTCATACTGATCAGAGCAATTTTTTCTTGGCGATTTGGTCCAGGAGGATTTGACTTCAAGCGAAAGTAAAACGTGGAGTAGTTTTGTTAAATCCTTGGTATGATTATGTAGTTTGTTGGTTAACATGTAACATCGAACCGGGTTTGGTTAATCTGCGTATCCAAATTATTAATTTATCACTATGAATTTCAATGAAAATATAACGTTATATATCATTGGTGTTTTGAAAACGTTTAAAAACACAGCTTAGGACAATCCGAAATAGCCCGTGCCATTACGGAATGGTTCATTCCCTAGTCTATATATATAATTATTATATTAGTTTTAAGTTTAATTAGGTTAAGGGTAGGTTAGTCATTTCCACACTTTAGGACACCCCTTATAAGTATTTAATAGACATTCTCATCACATAATAGTCCCCCTCCAAAATGGAGTACTTCCCAAAAACAGGTTCAAATAAAAATTGTTGGAATTATGATAGATTCGACAAATCCAATCATGAAAACCGTCGGTTTTAATCGGTTAACCTGAGCCCGTAAATTAATCTAACTAATGTAAAGAAAATATGGATTTTTGACGGGCGTAAGGATTTTAATCTAACTAATGTAAAGAAAAGAGGGATTTTCGAACATCGTACGGATTCAACCGTGAAACAGAAATTGTCAAAAAAGCCTCTCTGTGTTTTCACCTTTTAGCCCGCATTTAAGTAACAAGGTTAGATATGTAAGAGAGCACCACAGAGGTGGATGATTCGGATCTCGTAACCCAATTCTATTTTTGACTACATTTTTGACTTCAATTTATGTTCTCTCTCTGCATCTAATTAGGTTAGAACCTAATCAGAGAGACATAGTTTCGACGAAAAAATCATGGATCTTCATATCCTCTACTCGAGACAAATTTCAATCAGAGAAATAATCTCACAAAGGTATTGTATACTTCTCTCTTATTTATTATGTTCTAGGTTTTATTATGGATGATTGAGATGATTTAGCTTTAATCATAAGTAGAAAAGATGGCTTTTAATTGTCATGCTCAAAAATTGAGATGAATTTTGGTTTTTCGCTTTCTTAATTCCGTGTTCGATTTGTTTGTCTGTAAACTATTGTAGAAAATCCACTGTTTGTATCCTTAATATTCTACACAAATAAATAGGCTAACCTAGGCCTACAAAGTTCCTACTATTAACAAAGGAGGGTTCATTGGGCCTAAGGTACTTCCCTTGGTTACCCAAGTATGGCTAACTAGGCCTAACAAACACCCCATGTGCAAGCCCATGTGCAACAAACTAAGCTAGGCCTCACTAGAAAACACTCAATTCACAAGCCCATGAGCAAGAACTCAAACTTGGGCTAGAAGGTTCCACATAAGAACCGTCACGTCATCATCGCACCACGTCAGCAAGTGGCCGCACTGCCGCGTCATCAAAACAGACCTGTAAGGTGAGTCCATGTCAGCAGGGGTCGTGCCAGCAAAATGGGTGTCACGTCAGCAGGGGCGCTGACATGGCAGGTGATAGATGACATGTCAGCAGAAGGTCCGCCATGTCAGCAGATTTGAATACGTGGCAACCGGCACGTCAACAAAATGGGTTCCACATCATCAAGGGCGATGACGTGGCAGGTGACTCGTCGGTCCGATGAACAATCACCAATCCGTTTAGAACTAATCCCGTCACTAACAGCGTCGGCATAAGCCAATTGCATATTCCGTTAAATGTTAACGGTGTCAGCATCTTCGGTTAACTTTAACGGCGTCAGCATATTCCAAACGTTGATAGAATATTCCATCACCGGCGTCAGCATGACGTCAACCGCCGGTAACATAATGGCAACAGAAATTCCCGGCGGAGACAAGTCCGGCATTCAGAGCCCGGCGGCCAAAGCCTGCGGTTGCAGCGAGCGGCAATCGGGGCAATTAATCGTGGATGATTCAATGTAGCATGCTGCAACTTATTTTCGTAGTTCCGATTCCATATAGCACGATGCGGTCTAATTCCGTAGCCCTCAGATCATTCCACCCCGTTCTGTTTTCCTAACGGATTTCTGCGCCCCGCTGTAAGCTTAGCTTCTAGAGCATTCCAGCAGGCATGCAAGGGACATTTATTCTAGATCCATGCAGTCATAAAAGCTGGCCAGTTATCAAATGTGGCATGCAGGACAGTCAATGCAAGTTATGGCAGGGAGACATGCAGTGCCAGTAAATACATGAGGCATGCAAGGACCAGCTGTAACAGCAGTAATGCATGGACAAGTATTTCTATTCATGCCAGCAGCTAAAACGGAAATTTATAAACATATAGATGGACAGTTCTGTAACAAAAATAGGTAAGAAATCTTCCATACCAAAAGATCTGTGAGAAATCCTAAAATGACTTTAGCATCTGAGGTTTTTTTTACAGGTACCCCCCCCCCCCCCACCCCCTTATCCATAATCCAATTGAAGATTGAAGCAACGATCGATTCACAACAAAAGCATTCTAAAATTTCTGTGTTTTGGGTAGAAGTAATTTTACCTTACAAACAGTGGTAACGACTAATGGTTTCGAGAAAAGATAATCGTGTTTTACTAGATCGAGTTATGGCAGTAATCAAACAAACTGCACGAAGGGTAGATTCTGTTAACAATCCTCGACAGCACATGAGCGAGGCGGAAAAAAAACGAAGTTGAAGTTCAGTCAGCCCCAGCAGTACCCACTGGAAACAGGCAGGGTAAAAATCGAGATGATGCTCATAACAGATCCCTGGATCGAGGACGAGATCGATATTGTTTCCATGACAGAACTCCAGATCTAAATCGGAGAAGGGAAAAACAACCAGTGATGGAGGGCATGTGTTCGGAAGCCCGTCTAGGAGGAATGCATGCAGATAGGATTTGCGAGACGGACGCACCGCGACTCCTAGTACAAAGGAGGAACTGTTGCGCAATCGGCTGAACGAGTTAGAGAAGGAGAACGCTCTCTTGAGATTGGAGCGTCAGAACCATTCTCAACCTAAGATTGGTGATCTAAACAAAAAGTGGAGTCGGTATGTATGGCAACGCCTTGGAAGTCGAATTGACCCTCAAGATGCAAAACCAAACAGAGAGGTGATCGATCTTGATCAACCAGAGAGAAATCTGTTACCCACTGGAGAATTACCTAAACGAAGGTGTGTACTACCACGCCGAGCAAGGACCCATCCAGCTGCAACTCAGCAGAGTGCGGCCAGATCCAACATCAGTTCAAAAAACCTCAGAAACGATAAGGATGAAGATTGAGATTGGCACGATGATCGAGAATTTTTGCAGGATTACTATGCTCGTTCGGAGCAAGGAAGAGCTGGAAAAGAACCTACTGGACCACATAGGAAAATAACGATATCTAAAACTCATATTCCAAAGGACCAAGATTTTGAGCAGGAAGACAGTTCCTCTGATGGTGATATGGACGCAATAACATAAGATCGCCTCTGCAAGATGATCGAGAAAGTAATGTCGAAAAATTAATCCAGAGAAGAAAACTTGGACCGGTTGCACCGATATGCTGGAGCCCCTTTCAAGATGAATATCAAAGAATTCCAACCGCCGATGAATTTTCAAGTTCCAAAGCTGTCAGAATTCGATGAGAAAACAGATGACCCAGATCATCATGTTTTGCACTATGAAACTTTCATGACTCTGTGGCAGCACAGTGATGAATTGATGTGAAAAATGTTTCCACAGTCATTAGCTAGAGGAGCAATAAAATGGTTCAATCGACTCCCAGCATAGTCGATTGGTACTTACAATGAGCTGGTTGGAGAATTCTTCTCTCACTACAAATACAACAGACGTGATCGGAAGGGATGCCATGCGTTGTTCCTTCTTGCAATTCGGAAGGATGAAAGCATCAGACAGTTTACTAGGCGCTTCAAGCAAGAATTGGCCGACGTGGATGGTGCCAATGACCAAGTTGTCATCGAGGCTTACAAGCAAGCATAACAGCACGATCAAAGAGGGGTGTATGGATCCTTAGTCAAGAGACCACCTAAGACTCTGGAAGGACTATATGATCGAGTTGAAGAATATGCTCGAGTGGAAGATGATTCCAAAGCTCGAGAAACGAGAGATATTAACAGATCATCCAATCATCCAAGTGATGGGAATAAAGACAAATTGAAGAACCGTTCGAGCGGCCAACACAATGACCGAGGAGAAGTCCGAGATAAGAACCAAAGTGAAAGAATGGAAACTGGATATCAGAAATTCCAGGATATGAAGTTGACACCGTTAAACATATAGCTTGCAGAATTGTACGAGAAAATCAGCAAGGATTTGAGCCCCCTCGTCCTTTGCCAGCTGAGACACGTGATAACGTGATAGGAGCAAATACTGCAAGTTCCATAAGGACCATGGTCACAAGACCGAGAATTGTCGTTCTTTACAGATTGAGGTCCAGCGAATGATCATCGCTGGAAAGATGTAAGAGTTCGTGAAAAAAGGACTTTGGGAAAGGTCCTGGTCAGCTTGGAACTGCACATGTGATTAACGCTCGTGTGAGTAACATCAGTCACGCCAGGATCCATTCAATGACTAGGCGGGCATCGGAAGATGAGACCAGGAGAAAGCTCAGACAGTTGAAAGAATGATACCTGAAAAATCACATTGATTTTGTCAGCAATAATGGAGCAGAAACTAGGGAGCTTGGGTGCAAAAATATCGAGTTCTCTGAAGCAGACATGATAGGTGTATATGCTCCACACAATGATGTCGTCGTTATAACTGCTTTGATTGGCATGTTTCGTGTGCACTGGATTTTAGTGGATACAGGAAGCTCAGTGAGCGTGCTGTTTTCAGGAGATTACTCCTTTATGAAACTCCCACACGACTTGATCGATGAGGATGAAAATCCAATTATCGGTTTCAGCGGTGAAGTTACAAAGGCGATTGGAAAAGTGAAGATACCGATAACAGTGGCTGACAAGTCCATCTTGGGCACTTTCTTGTTGTTGGATTGCCGAGCACCCTACAATGCGATCGTAGGACGAGATTGGCTGCATGAGATCGGTGCAGTCACATCATCTAATCATCAATGCCTGAAGTTTATTACCCCAGAAGGAGTTGTGAAAGTTATAGGCGACCAGATGGCTGCCCATAAGTGTCATGAGAGTGCAATGGATGAGTACAAGAAGTCATAAGTCAGTGGTAACCAGATCATACGAGCCGAGCAGAAATAACATTTACAGAATCCTCTCCCTCCAGAATCATATAGGGGAGATGACGCAGCTGAACCCCCAACAGTTAAGAAATTGATCGAGGTCCATATTGGAGATGAGGAGCACAAAACAACGTTCGTAGGGGCACATCTGCCTGCACATGAACGCGATGGTTTGATTACATTGCTAAGGGAAAACACCGACGTTTTTGCATGGAGTTTTGCTGAGATGCCAGGGATAGATCCGAATGTAGCCTGCCACATGATAAATATCGATGAGAATTTCCATCCTGTTCGACTGAAAATCAGAAATATGGCGTAAAGCAAAAAAGATGGAGTTACTGAAGAGGTATAAAAGATGTTGGAAGCAGGATTTATTCGACCAGTGCAATATCCTCGCTGGCTGTCAAATGTGGTACCCGTTCCAAAGAAGAATGGTAAAATTCGTGTCTATATCGATTTTACCGATTTGAGTAAAGCATGTCCGAGTGATCCGTACCCGCTGCCAATGATAAGAGATTTGGTGGATAAAACCACAGGGTTTGGAAGACTATAATTCATGGACGGTTTTTCAGGGTATAACCAAATACCTTTGTTCGAGGACGATCAAGAGCATACTGCATTCGTGACTCACAAAGGAGTTTACTGCTATACTGTAATGTTTTTCAGGCTAAAGAATGCAGGGGAAACCTACCAGCACTTGGTAGACCATATGTTCAAGGATCTGATTGGGAAGTCGATTGAAGTATACATGATGATATGGTAGTGAAATATCAGCAAAAGGAATCGCATTTTCTTGATCTGCAAAAGACGTTCGATATCTTAAGGTAATATCGTATGAAGCTCAATCTAGCAAAGTGTTCATTCGGGTTGTCATCAGGAAAGTTCCTTGGATATTTGATGACACATATAGGAATCGAGGTGAATCTGGAAAAAATCAGAGCCATCAGAGAAATGCCATCCCCAAGAACCAAGAAGGAGGTCCAAAAGCTAGCAGGACGATTAGCAGCCTTAAACCGTTTCATTTCACGCTTATCGAATCGATTCAAGCCATTCTTTGACGTTTTGAAGAAAGCAGTGAATTTTGGTTGGACGGCTGAGTGTGAAAGGGATTTTGATGAGATCAAGCAGTATTTGTCAACCCCCCCGGTTTTGGTGAGTCCAAAAACTGGACAACCGATTGGAGTTTATCTGGCTGCAACGGAGAATGATGTGAGTGCAGTGTTGTTTGTTACGGATCCACATGAGAAACCTATTTACTTCGTCAGTAAATCCTTGACGGGGGAGGAAACATGGTACAAGAAAATTGAGAAGATAGCACTTGCACTGTTCCATGCATCTCGTCGCCTCAAGCCTTATTTCCAAGGAAGGCAGATCGTAGTATACTCGGAATACCCACTGAAGAGAATCCTGTAACGTGCTGATGATTCCAGTCGACTAGCCATATGGTAAAATTTTCTGGGGGCGTATGAGATCAAGTACGAAACCAGAACTGCATAAAAATGACATGCACTGGCTGCACTGCTAGCATATTTTCATGTGGACGATATAGAAATGGTTGATGGAGAAGAATAAGAGTTGTTCAAACCCACTGAGCCAGTCACTGATCAGACTGGGGGCGAGTCTGCAATGGAGATCGATACACCAGAACCATTATGGACCGTATTTACTGATGGGTCTTCGAACGTTAGTGGTGCTGGAGTTGGATGCGTCATCCTTACACCCGAAGGTTCGAGGATCGAGAAAGCGACCAGGATGGGTTTCCAAGCATCAAACAATGAAGCTGAATATGAAGCTGCGATTATCGGTTTAAAAGCTGTCAAGCAGTTATATGCGAAGAACGTGAAGCTGGTGACTGATTCCATGCTAGTAGTTAACCAATTTCTGGGGACCTACAGAGCAAAGGAGGAGAGAATGGCATTGTATTTGGATCATATGAGAGAGCTGGCAAATGAGTTCGACCGATTCTCTATTGGGAAGCGACCACGATTGGAACACAATCACGCAAATGCTTTAACATATCTGTCTTCCGCAGTCGAAACAGATACCGCCCGTTTCGTTGTAGTAGATTTCCAAGAGTTACATAGCATCTCCGACAACCATTTTATTCTATATTTCGAACACGCTAGTGGGGGCGAGAGGGCAGCTACATCGGCACAGGGAGATGCAGAGAATATCGACAGCAATATGGATTTTGACAATCCAGTGACAGATAATTCAGGCAATCATGTTGGAAACATTGCAGACTGGCGCCAACCTTACATCCAGTACCTGACAACCGACGAACTCCCTAAAGATGAGAAACTTGCTGCAGAGGGGAAAAAGAATTCATGGAGATACTCAATGATCGAAGGGCTGTTATACCGCAAACCTGTAGATTTGGAGCCATTTTTGCGATGCGTATCAGCCAAGGAAGGACAACTAATACTGGCAGAGGCTCATGAGGGAATTTGTGGAAGACATTATGGAGGGAGCAGTCTCGCACACAAGGTACTTACCCAGGCTTATTTCTGGTCGTACATGTAGAAAGATGCTAAAGAATATGCGCATAAATGTGTCATGCCAAAAATACGCTCCAATTCCGAAAAGGCCTGCCAACGAATTACATCCAGTTTTTAGTCCATGTCCATTCTCTATGTGGGGATTAGACATCATCGGACTTCTTCCAAAAGCTCCTGGAGGTGTTAGATTCGTATTAGCCGCTACTGACTAATTCACCAAATGGGTCGAAGTTGTGGCACTGGTACACGTTACCAGACATGATGTGAAAAGATTCATATGGGAGAATATCATCTGTAGATTTGGAATCCCAGACGCGATAATATCAGACAATGGGAAGCAGTTTGATTCCGGGGTGATCAAAGATTTCTGCAAGGGCCTGAATATTCGCCACAATTTCTCGTCTCCTTACTATGCTCAGAGCAACGGGCAGGCATAAGCGACTAACCGTGTTATTATGGACAATCTAAAGAAACGGCTGGAGAAGGCAAAGGGAAGATGGACCGAAGAATTCCCTGGAGTCTTATGGTCCTATCGAACAACCCCAAAAAGATCCACTAGGTTTTCACCATTTACATTGGCGTATGGGACATAGGCGGTCATACCTACCGAGGTACAACTCAAGACTACCATAACTCGTGCTGTCAAATCAGGGAAAAATGACAGCATTCTGGCTTTAGATAAAGAGTTGCTGGAAGAACAAAGAGAAACCACCTTGCAGCAGTTAGTTCGATACCATCAGTCAATCAAGCTGAGATATGATCGCAAAGTCAGAGAACGGTCATTCAAGCCAGGGGAATATGTCTTGAAGAAAACCCGAGCGGCCACAATGAAACCGAACTATGGGAAGCTGGAAGCAAATTGGGAAGGTCCATACATAGTATATAGGCCAGCATCTCGAGGATCCTACTACCTGAGGAACCTCGATGGAACAGAGGATTCAAAGCTATGGAAACCGTGGAATTCGTTCCACTTGAAGAAGTTTTATCATTAGGAGTAGATTCAAATCATGTTGTGCTGCACTCTTTTTCCTTTTTGATGGTTTTGTCCCACCGGGGTTTCCACTCAAAGGTTTTAATGAGGCAGCTGTTGTCGAAGCAGTAGGTATTTATCTTGATATTTCAATTCAGAAATTCAATTCAGCATTATTTTGGTATTCCATACTTTATCAATGTTGTTCGAGTTAATTATAAGCTACTGCGGATGATCGAATCCACAGTCATCCCTAAATGAAAAAACAGTACAGTTTGAGTCTGCTGTCAGCAACGTCTCTGACACCTCGCAGATAGGGTGAGTGAACAGTTCAAACATTTTTACCCTATCTCAGTTTTATCCTTATCATGCGGGACACCAACAAATGTGGCGAACATTTTCATCTGTCCAGGCATGTGAAAATGTACACATCCCAAACTCTGCGCGCATCTTGAATAACAGGATTGGCCCACTGCGCGAATTCAAGATAGCATAAAAACTCAACTTTTCATTCTGTGCGCAAGCAAAATGCAGCAGGGAGGTGCACCCCTGCGCGAGCATTGAGAAGGATGACACAAAACATATTGGGGGCGAGTTATATGTCACCTAAACCATTTGGGGGTGAGATATATAACACTCCAGCACAATCAACACATCCCTAGGGGCGAGTTGCGTAACACTCCGAGCAGCACGCTCGGGGGCGAGTTATGTAACACTCCAAAAAAATGCAAAATCAGAGGGAAACCCGAACTTCTTAACCCATAACAAGTTATGTATTAAGAGGGGGCAATGTTTGTACCCTTAATATTCTACACAAATAAATAGGCTAACCTAGGCCTACAAAGTTCCTACTATTAACAAAGGAGGGTTCATTGGGCCTAAGGTGCTTCCCTTGGTTACCCAAGTATGGCTAACTAGGCCTAACAAACACCCCATGTGCAACAAACTAAGCTAGGCCTCACTAGCAAACACTCAATTCACAAGACCATGAGCAAGAACTCAAACTTGGGCTAGAAGGTTCCACATAAGAACCGCCATGTCATCATCGTGCCACGTCAGTTGGGGTGCCACGTCAGCAAGTGGCCACACTGTCGCGTCATCAAAACGGACCTGTAAGGTGATTCCATGTCAGCACATGCCACGTCAGTAGGGGTCGTGTCGGCAAAATGGGTTCCACGTCAGCAGGGGCGCTGACATGGCAGGTGACACGTCATTAGGGACGCTGGCGTGGAAGATGACACGTCAACAGAAGGTTCGACACATCAACAGAGTTGAATACGTGGAAACTGGCACGTCAACAAAATGGGTTCCACATCATCAAGGGCAATGATATGGCAGATGACTCGTCGGTCCGGTGAACAGTCAGCAAATCCGTTTAGAACTAACGCCGTCACAAATAGCGTCAGCATAAACCAAGCATATTCCGTTAAATGTTAATGGTGTCAGCTTCTTCGGTTAACTTTAACTCCGTCACTAACATCGTCAGCATATTCCAAACGTTGACAGAATATTCCATCACCGGCGTCAGCATGACGTCAACCGCCGGTAACGGAACGACAACATAAATTCTCGGCGGAGAAAAGTTTGCAGCCAAATCCGGCGGTTGCAGCGAGCGGAAATCGGGGCAATTAATCGTGGGAGCTTTTAATCGAAGATTAATCGTGGATGATTCATTGTAGCATGATGCATCTTATTTTCTTAGTTCCGATTCCATGTAGCGCGATGCAGTCTAATTTCGTAGCCCTCGGATCATTCCACCCCGTTCTGTTTGCCTAACGGATGTCTGCGCCCCACTATAGGCTTAGCTTCTAGAGCATTCCAGCAGGCATGCAAGGGCCAGTTATTCTAGAGCCCTGCAGTCATCAAAGCTGGTCAGTTATCAAATGTGCATGTAGGACAGTCAATGCCAGTTATGGCAGGGAGACATGCAGTGCCAATAAATACAGGAGGCATGCAAGGACCAGTTGTTATAGCAGTAATGCAGGGACAATTATTTCTATTCATGCCTGCATCTAAAACGGAAATTTATAAATATATAAATAGACATTTCTGCAACAAAAAAAGGTAAGAAATCTTCCATACCAAAAGATCTGTGAAAAACCCTAAACTGACTTTAGCATCGGAGGGTTTTTTGCAGGAGCCCCCCCCTCCCCTTTCATCCATAATCCAATTGAAGATTGAAGCAGCGATCGATTCACAGCAAAATCATTCTACAATTTCTGTGTTTGGGGTAGAAGTAATTTTACCTTACAAACATCCACATTTGCTTTGCTTATTGTGAGATTTTTGTGGTTCTGGAAAATGAAATTTGGTGGATAAGTTTAGAGATTTTGTCATGCGGATAATTTCATGCATAAATAAATTTAGTAGTCACATTTGGTTTTTACTCGATAGCATGACTGGAATCTAATCTTATGCCCACAAGATTGAACATTTGATTCAAATTTCAAAGTGAAATAAAACCTCCATTTTCAGGAAGCCATTCACATTTCCAATCTGTGAACCAACTTCCATTCAAATTTTCAATTTTTGAACCATGTATGTTACCATTCATTGTTTGAGGAAATGACTGAAAGACAATGTAACCAATTTATATAGTCAATAAATCTACATTGTTGAATTTGATATTGTCTCTACTTGTCCTAGCCACAACACACCCAATTCCCAAGAGAAGAGAGAGAGGAAAATAAAAAAGACCCATTCTATTGTATTTTTCCCCCTTATTTATAGATGTTCCCAAAATTCTCCTTCTCATGATATCATGTCACATGTCTCCAAAGTCTTTTTATTTAGTCTAATTGCAATCCCCCCTATTATGACCACTAATCTTCCGTTTAATTCCTTCCTTATCCTCTTTAATCGATGGCGTCTTCTGTAGTGCTTGGGCTTTAGTCCCCAAGTCCCCCATTTTACCTAATGTGCTTACCCTTTCTCTGGAGGGCTCCCTAGTCCTGCGAAGGGGTAAATATTTTCATATATCAACAATCTCCATCTAGAAGGTTCTCCCATTATACAAGTTTACGAAGGTGAATATCAGTTTTTATTGCTCAAAATTTCACGTTTTAGTTGTTATGACAGTCATTTTCGCTATAAAATTAGTGTTATTTTTATGGGAATGACCACGCTGATTTCAACAAACTTTTATATTCTCTTGGACATCAGAGAGTGGTTTAGTGTTTCTTCTAGCTCAGAAGCTAAACAACCGTATGCAAAAATTTTGTATTTTTCTTAGAATCACAGTTCTTACTTCACTTGGTTTACAATGTGTTACTTATGACTATCATTAATATGAGAAATATATATAAGTTATACTGCCACCAGAGAAGATAGCGAGCAAAAAATAGAAAATGATTCGAATACTTCTTGCGGTTCTGGAAAAAATACAAGACAACAAAATGGTAATGATATTGAGATTATTAACCCAAACAAAGGATAACTATTTATATGTTTAGTCATCCCTTTATAAGAACATGAATCCCACTTTGTAGTTCACACTTGTTTTTTGATGGATTTGAACCCATATGCTTGACGTGCTAAGCTTTTTGGCGTCTCACCACGTTACTTAGATGTTATGCCTTTAAAAAGGTAAAGCTGCAGTTTTGTTTGTGGATAAATCTTTCTCAAAAATAACTTTTGGTAGTAAATCAGTGATGTTGTAATACCCAGACCCAATTTATGGGTATTTATATCTTTAGCGCATAAAGATAAAATAGTCAATGTTACTTCGAAAGGTATTTTGATTATTTTGTGTTATCGGGATGTTTACTCTATTTTTCGTATTTAAAGACTTGTATGTTAAAACCGATCAAACTACACAGAAAAATTGAACGCTATTGGTGTAGTATGGATGTGCTTTACGATAATAAGATTAGGTAGCATTAGATTAGATATTATATGTAATTGGGAAATCTAACTAACATGGTTAGTAAGATATAAGATAAAATAACTTATTTTGAATTTGACTGATTGTTTTGGCAACTTAATTAAGTTTTCTGGCTAATTCAAGTGGAGATTTTCAAAGTATTATTATATTTGACGCATGTCAATTTTTTACTAGTTTTTTAGGTAGTTTTCATATGTTGCTACCTAGACTATTATAGCGTCTTTAATGATGTTTGGGTATGTATCTTATATAAAGCTAAAATCTAAACAGATTTTATCAGCATGGACCACAAATTGTTATGTATAAATCACAACATCTCAAATGATGTTTGAATATGTATCTTCGATGAAAATAAAAATAAATCAGAATTTATTAATGTTACTCACAAATAATATATTTATAAGACTTTCGAAAATTAAACCTCAAAATTTATCGATGCGAGTCTCCAAAAATAAGCACTATATCCATATTTTCGTCGTTACTAATCTCAATTCTTCTCTATCCAACCAAGTTAGATTAAAAGTATGGTCCATGTAAAGCAGAGGGATGTAGGAACCATGAATTAATTTATATTTTTTTATATCTTAATTTATGTTTCTTCTTGATTTTATCTTTATGATGATTATATCTTAATAGACATCTCTTAATAGTACATCACTGATGCTGACTGTTGGTTACAATTCTAAAATACAAGTTGTTAGATCATTGCTTGGTCAAACTCGCATGCGTTGCTATCTCAAGCATGTTTGTCAATATTAGTGATCAAAACTAATGTCTTGATTTCTAATCTACTTATAGCTTAGTCTCGGTCTAGGACAGTTAAGTATAGTTGAGCTCTAGACTCCATGGCGATTATCTTACAAAGACGAAGAACTACTCAAGGAACCAGTGGAACTTCATCCGACTAAAAGGTATGTGGAGACTTGAGTTCATCTATCACTCAAAAGTCTACTCTATCTCCTACTCTTGAGACAAAATTCGTATAAGTATGATAGTTTTCATACATACACATTTGCTATTTCGAGCCGAGTTTACTCGCCTAGGTTTTTCATCGGGAATATAAGACCAGTTTATCAATTAGTTCATGTTCACCTTGATTTATCAAAAGATGGAACAAAACTCAGAGGTATTTCTATGGGAGACAGATTTATCTATTCCAATAGAATTTTCTGTGTGAGACAGATTTGTTTATCAAGTCTTCGACTTTGGTTCGTAGAAACTCTTGGTTATGGGTGAGATCAGTTAAAGGAATCAAGTGCGTAGAATCCTGCTAGGATCAGAGACATAATGAACACAACTGTACCTTGAATCAGTGTGAGATTGATTAGGGTTCAACTACAGTCCAATCTGAAGTTCATTGGTAGTAGGATAGTGTCTGTAGCGGCTTAATACACTGTGGTGTTCAAAGATGGACTAGGTCCCGGGGTTTTTCTGAATTTATTGTTTTCCTCATTAACAAAATTCTGGTATCTGTGTTATTTATTTTCCGCATTATATTTTGTTATATAATTAAAATATCACGGGTTGTGCGTTGTATCGATCAATTAGGAAATCCAACCTTTGGTTGTTGATTGAAATTGATTGATCCTTGAACATTGATTGGTCTGTGGTACCGTTTAAGTTACCTCTCTCATATTCAACCGGGATCGCAAATTCCTATTTGCTGATTGCAGATTGAATTGAGAGATAGAGATATAAACTCTTGTATATACTTTTCTCTAGATTGAGTCTGACTGTCTAGTTGATTCTATAGAAATTATATTGGAGTAAGTCCTCTCAGATTGCAAAACGAATTGTTGGGTGTGGTTGTTACACCCCCTGCATTGTCAGTCTATGAAATACATAATACAACATGGGAAGATTTAAGGCTATCCAAGTATGACTAAGGTACCTTATAAGCAACTTTCCAAAAAGGTATATAGTTAATGATAAAATTGATGTATGTTATTGATTAATAAAAATAGTAACCACGTTTATAATAAGCAAAACAATCACACATGTTTTTGTTAAACAAGTTGGATGTGTTCAAGGCGATTCCAAGCTCTAGATTGTCGTAAAATTTAACAACTTCCTTATGTATCTTACCTTTAACGGATTTACAAACTACTGTTATTTAAATGTGGTTGGGAATACTTTTTGTACAGAGGTTGTTGTGAGTGCTCCATTTGTGTTCCTTACCTTGGAAACTTGTTGCCTACTAAGTCAAGTCTCGGACTAGGTTAGAATTTTGTAGTTGAGTATCAGACATCACCCTCGAAGACTGAAGATCGACGAAGATATATAAATAACTTTTGTAACGTGTATATATGTGAAGACTGAACCATTATATATTATTCACTATCTTACCATCCTATCTATTGAGACAATGTCGTATGACTTCTACTAGATTTACAAAGAAGAAATTTCTAGTCAAGCTTGTCTTGTTAAAAATCTCAAAATATGATTCTACCATGGATGTTCAAAAGTCCTTAAAAATACTAGTTGGAAACAATTTATTGTTTGAGAATTAATTTCAGGATCAATTGAAAATATAGCCCATACAATTGATTATCTTTCATGTTTCATTGTTCATCATATTTGATATGGAAGTGTTAGATGAATATGGTTAAGACAAAAGTGTTCATATGGCTAACTTCGGTTAACTGTTATTGAGCCAACTCAATATACACGTTTAGGTACAGTTACCCATATCAAAATGAAGGTAGATTTCATTTGTGCGTAACAAGCTAAGACCTTCTAACGGTGGAGATTATTGCTTTATTTCTAAGAAGACTTAGCTTCAATCTTAAAATAGGATTTCATTTAACGGTGAATATTGAAAGTTTTTTTATTAAGATATCTTAGCTTTGATTGTATCTTTATAAACTCTTTGATGAATGCATTTAGTTTCGACTATATGATTGCATCTAAAAAGTTGGTATGTACTTTCTTTTGGTCATGGAGTGTTTCTATGGAAATTTCATTAGGATCCCACTAGTTGCAAATTTTATTTACAAAAAGGGGGAGAATCAATGTGTAGTTCACACTACAAATACATATGGTTTTCGGATCATTATGTAAGGGGGAGTGGTTTCCATGTGAGATGCAGTATTGACCAAGGGGGAGTGATACATATCACCATAGTATTATTGTCAACGTTGTGATACAATTGAACTTTGATGTTGTGTAATAATACTATGACATTGTGTACAATGATAGAGATCTATTGTTTTCTCATTGTTATGGTTATGAATCTTCAAAAACGGTGATGTTGAATTGAATATCTTTGGAATCATTGGAGTACTTGGAAGTGATGAAGATTGCGAGTAATTTTGAAGAACCAAGAAGATCAAACATGTGGATGAGAAGATGCAAAGTTTATTTATTTTGTATTCTATATGTATTGAAAGATTTGTTACTAAAATTGACAAAGGGGGAGATTGTTAGAGCACTGCTCGGTCGAACTCGCATGCGTTGCTATCTCAGGCTTGTTTGTCAAGTTTAGTTGCCAAAACTATAAGTCTTGATTTCTAATCTACTTATAGCTAAGTCTCGGACTAGGATAGTAAGTGTAGTTGATCTCTAGACTCCACGACGTTCATCATACAAAGACGAAGAACAACTCAAGGAACAAGTGGAACTTCATCGACAAAAAGGTATGTGAAGACTTGAACTTATCTATCACTCAAAAGTTTATCTACTCTATCTCCTATCTTGAGATAAAATTTGTATTGCTATATAGACTTCGATTATACATATTTGCTATTTCGAGCCGAGTTTATCTCGCTTATCTATTTCTCGAAATATGTGTTGGTAAGCTTTCGCTTTGACCAAGTTCATCTTTACTCGTGACGAAAGTCATGTTGATTATTTCAATCTCTTGAAAATCACTTTGATGAAAAATAGTTTGTGAATAACAACTATATAACATCCTCTAATAATGTTTCAATGATTGAAATGAGAGTTTAGAATATATAACCTTGAATGGATATAAACATTGTATGTGAACTCATACTTGTGTAAGTCCAAAATCCTTGAAGTAAAGTATGAGTACTTTACTAGTTTAGGATGACCGGAGCTAAGTCCGCGTACCTGCACGCGTACTGTCGAAAATTCACATCCCATGAATTTCTGCTGGAGTTTGTGAACTGAAAAGAAGCTCAATCCGGGTACTTAAGTATGCGTACCCATATGCGTACTTAAGTGGGTTATTTTCTAAAAACGGTTTATTCGTGAACTAAGACATTTATAAATTAAGGAATGCATATTTGCAAACCGTGGCTATAATGTTCATGAATTGATTCGAGTGAATCAAAATCTTTTTTGCTTCGATTATGTCTTGTATACCTCTATGAGATCTAAGCAATTGAACAACTCTAGTTCTTTTGAGTCATTTGAACTAGTTATAGGTGAAGATGAATAAGATTGATATGAAAGTGCTCATATGGCTAACCATTGGTTAACTATTATTGAACCAACTAGGTGTACACATTTAGGTACGGTTGCTCAAACCTAAATGAATATGCATTTCATTTGTGTATGACAAGCTAAGTTTGATCTAACGGTTGAAAGATATTAGCTTGAATCTAATCAGGTTTTCATCTAACGGTGAATATTGAATGCTTTGTTACCAAGGTAACTTAGATTGCAAACCCTGATTTGGAGACTATATAAAGGAGAACTCTATCAACTGGGAAACCTAATCCCCACAACTCCTGTGTGATACTAGTTGTATAAGATGGAGTCGATTCTCCTTTAACCTTAGGTTTCTATCGAGACCCTATAGGTTAACGACTTGAAGACTTTATTGGGATTGTGAAGCCAGACCCAACTATTTTCTCTGTAGTTGTGTGATCTGATCTTGCTATTTCTATCTTATTTGAGTACAATCATAAGATTGGCTTGAGATTAATTTCTTAGATAGGCAAGATAGAAAAGTAGTCACAACACCTTCGTCTCATCGTTTGTGATTCCGCAATGTCTTGTTTCGCTAGTCGATTAAGAATATTGTGAGGTGATTGATAATTCTAGGTTGTTCTTCGGGAATATAAGTCCGGGTATTCGATTGGTTCATGTTCACCTTGATTTATCAAAATACGGAACAAAACTCGTAGGTATTTATATGGGAGACAAATTTATCTATTCTTGTAGACTTTTCTATGTGAGATAGATTTGTTTATTAAAGTCTTCGACTTTGGGTCATAGCAACTCTTACTTGTGGGTGAGATCAGCTAAGGGAATCAAGTGCGTAGTATTCTGTTGGAATCAGAGACGTAAGGAGCGAAATTGCACCTTGGATCAGTATGAGACTGATTGGGGTTCAACTACAGTCCAGACTTAAGTTAGTTTGTAGTAGGCTAGTGTCTGTAGCGGCTTAATACAGTGTGTGTTCATTCTGGACTAGGTCCTGGGGTTTTTCTGCATTTTCGGTTTCCTCGTTAACAAAACTTCTGGTGTTATTTCTTTTCCGCATTATATTTTGTTATATAATTGAAATATCATAGGTTGTGCGTTGAATCGATCAATTGGTAAATCCAACCTTTGGTTGTTGATTGAAATTGATTGATCTTTGAACATTGGTCTTTGGTACCGTTTAAGTTATTTCTCTTGCATTCAATCAGGCTCGCCGATTTATATTTGTTGAGTGAGGATTGAATTGAGATATAACTCATTGATATACTCCCTCCGTCCCTAATTAGATGAGCTACTTGTAGTTTGCACAAATTTTAAGGCAAGGAGGAAAGTGAAGTATATTTAAGTATTTTTTACAATTATACCCTTATGGGCAATAATTAGTAAAATTTAGAAACGATTTATCTCTTAAACTATACCACGGTTTTTTATAAAATTTATACCGTTGAAAAGCATTTTAAAACACCTACGCAACGAATATGAACATGATTATCAAATTATACATATTTCTTATAGAAAAAATAATCAATTAAAAGGGTAGTTTTAGAAATATCCCCTTGGTTAGTGAAATATCTCATCTATTTGTGGACAAAACTAAAAACCAAATAGCTCATCTAATTAGGGACGGAGGGAGTACTTTTTATTAAGATTGAGTCTGACTGTCTAGTTGATTCTCTTAAAAGTATATTGGAGTTAGTGACTCCATACTGAAAAGTTGAGGGTACCCAAATATATCTCAAGCTAAAACTTTTCCTTCATATAAGTCCTTTCTCCGAAAGTGATTGTCTATGGATACGAGATCGAGACAATTCAACAAATCGGTTCACACTTTGTGTGATTGTCTATGGATACAAGATCGAGACAATACGACGACAAAGTGTGTTTACTTGATACAAAGGTTCGGACTTAACCAAACTCAATAGGATTACGTATCAAGTAAATAGGAATTAACGTTTGTGCAATTTACTTTAATTATAATAAAACAATTATAATGTGGAAATATAAAGTAAATGACACAGCAAGATTTTGTTAACGAGGAAACCGCAAATGCGGAAAAACCTCGGGACCTAGTTGATAGACGCATTTATGTGTCTATTTTGATCTCAATTATGTGTATTTTTAGTGCTCGATTTTGTACTTATTTGGTTATTTATGTTTTTATAGGTGTTTTCGGAGAAATAAGCTTTTGCGGCAAAACTGGCTCGAAAAGTGGTATTCGCACCCTCAGAAGGAATTACTAAAAGCACCTCAGAGAAGCGTTAAAAGGCACCCAGGAGTTGTGTTATTTACACCCCTAAAATGGATAAGGGGCACCCAATTGATAAGGGGTAACCCAGGGCAGTTTCTATTGGCATTACGGAATTGGATAGGGGGAGGTCATCTTCCCAATTTCAAATTCAGTGAAAGGCGGGAAAACTTGTTGCAGCGAAGTTCAGTTTTAGGGTTTGAATTTTAGAAGATTTTGGAGACGATTCAATCGCCAGAATTGGTTTCAATGGACTTGTTGGGTCTTAACAGGGCTGGTACAAGTGATTTAATGGCGTAGAATGGGCTAGATAATGGGATCTCGACAACACAGGGGATAGAAGTTTTCTCGGGTCTGTTTGGATCCCTGGATTGTATTTAGTAGAGATATTTTCTCTGAATTACATACGTACGATCCTATTACATTGAAACATGGGTGGTAAGATGATTTTGATCGATAAAAAGAGAGGTCCACCTTGATTCTCGACAAACAGGTAAAGAATAAAGTTTCTCGGAATAGTTTGGTTGGAAGTTACGTGCAAGTTTGGAGTACGTGCAAGTTTGGAGAGGATATTGTGTTCTGATTCTTCCAGGATTGATTACCGGATATTGAAGAGTTTGAACAAATTTAGAAGACACATAAGAGAAAATAAAGGGATAAAATCCGTAACTTGGCCGTGGGGAGAAGAAAAAGATATCCAAGATAATCTTTAAATTTATTCGACCTGTTGTGTATAAAATGAGTGGTTCGAGTCAAAAATAGGGGGGTCGGGAGTTTGGGGTAGCTGCAGAGCTAAAAACAAGGATGTAGAGAAGAATCGCAGCAACAGCAGAGAAGAAGAAGGAGGAGTTGCAGACGACACTATAGAAGTATCGTTCTCAAGAACACGAAGAACAGACTTACCAAAACTGTCGTTTAAAAACAGTGTATGCGATATTTGCTTTGTAATAGTTTGGTTTGAATTTGTAACACCCGGATTGTAACGGTGACGTCTGTAACACTAGTACAACGTTGCGAAACTCTGTTTTCATATATTTCTTCAATAAAAACAACTTTTGAGCCATGTTTCTATCTTTTAAGGGTGTTTTCACCATGTAGAGCTAAATCCCAACACTGGGATGAAGGAGGAAGCCTACTATCATACATGGGTAATTATATTTAATTTTTATATGACTTTTGCACTGATTAAAATTGAATTATGGTTTTGATTAATTTGTTGTCATCTCGTTTGATGGGTCATGCTTGCTTAGATGTTTTGATGTCTCATGCTTAGGACTTACAACTAATATTTTGAGAATCTTCCTTGGCAAAAATAAGAGTCCATGTCTTTATTTATTGAGTTATAATTGTTTAAAAGTAGGGATGTCAATGGATAACCGAATATTCGATATCCGGTCCGAATCCGCCCGAATCGTTAGGATATTATCCGAAATTTCGGATAATGGATATCGGATACGGATACCTTATCGGATATTCTTACTTTAACGAAACGGATACGGAAAAGACATTATCCTATAGGATAATATCCGATATCCGTTAAAGAATGCATATGCACATTTTTTATATTTTTTTAGTAATATATTTAGTTGTTAGCTTGGTAGTATGTGAAGAGTGGTAGAAATAAAAATATTATGGAAGAACAAAAACACAACTAGTTTTATTAGTTGTGAGAAAAGCGGAGAATTTTTCAATATTGATGGAGAAGATTTAAGTTTTATGTAACTCTAATTTAATATAATAATATTAAAGTCAAATTTGTGCATTTGATCAAGGTATTTGGTTTTGTTTAGTCGAATTTCCTTAGGGTTCCTTTGATTATTTTTTTGTAATTTATGAAATTAGAGAAAGACTAAAAAAGAACTTAAATTATTTTTATTATAATGAATTACTATCGGATATTACCGGATATTATCGGATAACCGACATTCTTATCGGAACGGATAACGAAAATATTTTTGAATATCCGTCGGATATTATCGGATATCCGTTAATCTTATCGGTCACGGATATGGTAGAGGCCATATCCGTTTCGATAGCTACCGTTGACAACCCTATTTAAAAGAATTAATATTTGAACCTTATGTTATGAGTTTGGTGGAATCCTGAGTCCCGGTACTTCTTGATCTTGTGACATCTCTTGCATATATTTTTGTTATTAAGTCTTAAAATCAACCTCAATGAGTCCGAGTAAACGACATTCTTACTACCATTTTTCTACAAAAATAAATAAATCACATCACTAATCCAGAATTGAATACTCTCAGGATTAAGCAGCAATACAAAATATACCAACTTCGTATAGTTGAGACCAAGCAACTAAACCTATAGTTCACCTAGTTCCGTCTGTATTCCCACGCCTCCGACCTGTAAACAAGTCACGTACTTGGACCAATTCCTTTAGTTCGTATTCCAAACAGTAAAGGAAAAACAAATCTGTTTGGTAGCAACTCTCTTCAACCAAGTGATATGAGTTGGACAAAGGCTCTTCTGTTTATCTTAACATAAACTCCTTTGCCAGGTTCCAAGATCTATCTTTTGTTCAATCACCAAAAGGTAATCGTTAAGATTTTTCTATCAACACCTTTAATCCTAAGGAAATGTATGGATTCCGATCTACACAACTATTCTATCAAAATAACACAAGGATAAATCAATTATAGTTGGATCCTCTATTATCGAAACAAGTATTGTGCACACCAAAGATTTATATAACCAAGTCAGAAATATTCTATCTCTTCTTTGTCTTCAAATCTTCTTAGATCTTCAATAAACACCTGCACACAATCACTTGAATCTCTTGTGATCAATCACACACATAATGGAGTCTGTTAACAATGGATTATCACAAGATCGTCTTTAGATCTAACAACAATCTAAAGATCCATGTCGAAACCTTGAACTAGTTTGAGTGAATCTTATATCAGAAGAGAAGATTCTCAAGCATAAACAAACTAAGTGCAATCAAAGTTAAACCACTGTTAGTCAATCAAATCAATATGAAAACTAAAGATAAACCGAAATTATCTATTTTCCCACCAACGGTATGCACAAGAGCTTCTCAATCCCAAAGAAGACTTTAAAATGAGCGGCCGTAAGAGATTTCGCCTAATTAGGTTACTCTCCTCTCCAATAGCGGCTTCACCAGTAACAAAGACAAAAGAGTAAGTCTAATGTTACGAAGGATTAGTTTGCTAGAAATGCAAACTCAAAGTATTTATATAAAAGGAAGTTTGGACACCAAGGAATTTCCAAAACCGAAAATATTTTCAAGATATTCAATAATTTCCAAATTCGGTTTTCATAATTCCTGAGAATGCACTATCCAAATTAATGATCGAAATCTCCTTGGAAAATCTTTAACCAGTAAATGCACATTACTAATTCTTATTTTCCATATATAATTAAAAACCTTAATTAAAAGATTCTTAACTTATTTAAATTCGATATTGGGATTTACTTCCTTCTTAGATGTTAAGGAATATCTTTGAATAATAAAAGATACGCATTAATGCACGTGTTCAAAGTGTGTCGACAACTTTCTCTTGTAAGTCCTTTTTCATACTTACTCACTTGAAACCAATTTACCACGCTTCCAAACAAGTTTAGAATTGGTTCATCTGACTTTCAAGAACTATGTGATTGATTAAGTAACACTCAATCACAAATCATGGGTTTAACGGTTCTACCAAAACAAGTTTCAGTTCTGCCTCCATGTGAGTACCGTGCATACTCACAATAGCTTACCAAAATTTGGTTGACTAGGTACTAGGATCGGTTCCCCACATATATATGGTATTTGCCTAAAAACGTGTTGCACATGTCCATAGGATCGGTTCCCCTTTTTGCTATAAACCTTACTGCACATCATACAAGGATTGATTCCCATTTGTATGTGTTTCACCTCTTACTAGGATCGGTTCCCCTTTACCCAATGTTAGGTCTTACACACACAAACTCGATCATACCCCAGGTGATTACTTAAGATCGGGTTCACTAATAAAAGTCATACCAATACATAAGTCAGGCCTCATGTGAATAGTTTTACCAAGAACACAAACAACTCATGAGCGGTTATACTAATCACACATATTGGTCGTTCATAAGATATTCAATGAAGAACAACCCCAATAACGCCTGGCTATTTCCTTTTCGGTTCACAACACAAGATCATGAACTTACGCCTGGCTATTTCCTTTAGTTCAAGGTTGAAGTTGTAAAACCAATTTTTTGTGCCGATGTTCTGCAAAGGATAAGGCTATTTGATAAGTGATTAATTCACCTAGAATGGGGCATGTAGCAACAATCCCCAAATATTCTGTGAATTTTAGCATTATTAATTAATGCATAAAATCGCCTTGTATTTCCTATGTCGTTCTCAGCAGAACTCTCATTATTGGTGCGGCATGATGACTGATTGTTACTCTCAACAGAGTAACATGAATATCCAAGTATCAATAGTGAGGCATGCACGAAATACCCGTACAGGCTGCACCATTCTCTAACAAAGAGAATCATCTCTCGGTGTGTTATACTAGCCCAATTGAGCATATTTGGATCTGGACTGTCCATATCAGTCTCAGAAATAATCACGACCACGCAAGTTGCCCGCACGATTTAAACAACCTAGATGAACCCTAGTAGGAGCAGGCTATCACCGCAATGACCACCAGCGGGCCCGTTTATGCCCTGGGCGGTCGAATGCATACCACGCCTCCCAAACGACCACTGAACACCAGCCTAGAATAGGATGGTTGGGATGGTGTGGATCAGCTTAGAAAACATGTAAGCACAAGACTGCCAATGACGGTCTCAAACAGATCGCGTCCGTCCAACTTCGCAGGCATAGTTGGACGGCATAGATCGTCCTATGGCCGATTGGACAAGCATTGTCTTGTACACTGGCGGATCCCCTTCACACCTGCATGATCGATCCTCCCCTTACCTAGCCACAAAAACACGTACGATAGCCCGAAGTTGGGCCGCCGTGAGGTTTAAAGGGTCGTAAGAAATTCCACTAAGGGTCTTAAATTGATCACGACCATCCAACTTCACTGGCATTATTGGATGGCTTAGATCAGGCCTAGGACACTCAGTCAGGTATCACCATGTTCACCACCGACCCAATATGGGTCCCACATGGTTGGCCTCCCCAAAGGAGGAGCATACCCTTCCAAACCGTTAGGTTGAACTCGTGTAAACACGACCGATCCAAAACCCTAATTAGGGTTTGCGGCATATTACATGTGTCGCTAATCGATCATGAGCGTCCATTTTCACAGGCATATATGGAAGGTGTGGATGTGGAATTAACAGGTGCTGAACATGTTAGCACGATCACCGAGGGCCCGTCTACACGCCTGACCAATCGGCCAAGATCGACCATAGATAGGTGCCTTGATTTGTGCGCCCAAACTAAGCATGGACGTACGGCCCCCGACTCCTTTGCGACACAAGATTCCTGTCGTAAATCAATCTCAGACACTTCTCTTTATCGGTAAACTTGAGTGGCTTAGATCGCACCTTCGTGGGATAGTGAAGTACGGACATGGACACCAGCATGCCGTCTACACGCATGCCTGGTCGGTCCTCTATAAAACACTTCCCGTGCTTAGTTTCGACCAAGCTGAAGAGTGATGCTTGCGCACCTCTTCAAATCCTAATTAACGGTCGCAGATGCATCATCTCATCTGTCCAACTCTACTAGCCTAGGCTAGAAGTTAAACAACCAATAAGATGTCGTGGTGACTACCATCCGTCACTCTACCACATGGAGTGATCGCCCAAGAGAGGGATTGCTTGTGCAGCCTCCAAACGGTCACTCAAAAACGGCTAGGCATGCGTATATTTTAAGATGCTTAATCCGCGACCTACTCCGTTAAGCCTTAAAGCAGCGATGCTTCATCCATGCTGAATATATTCGATGCATTACATGCATAGAATACGTACGATATTTCTTAAATATCGACTTCCCAAATAACTTAGTTATTTAACCTAGCACCGTATGCTACCTTATGTGGGTCCCACGATCCACACAATTGAGACATCAAACATGTCACAAACTGGGGGATACTTACCGTTGTATTGGTCTGGCAGTTTACAGCGCGTAACGCACCATCACAAGAACGTGTCAGGAAGACATGGACGGATAGTGATGATGGGAGAAGTGGGCAAGACTGATCGTGTGACACCATCACACGATTCCACTACTCCATAGATCCACTTTCTCCACTTCCCACGAGATACGAGGGTTGGGCTCAATGACTTGTATAAATAGGTTCTCCTCCCTATTTCCAATACAATATAGGACAGACATAAACCAAGTGTTGATACAACGTATTCTAACACCCAGAGTTGATTGCTTACATTTTTGCAAGTCAGTTCGGTATTCTAATACAAGTCGTAAACAACCAATACCTTCATAATCTCAACACATTCTTCGCTTCTGTGATACTCCGTATCTATATCTTTGGTTTTAAGTGAACCCGTTAGTCAAATTATGCACCAGAGTGCCTAAAACTCTAATAGTAAGTGTGTTTTTTTCTTTCTTTTTTTACACTTTTGGGCTGCCTCGAAACTAAAAAATTTCTTAGACAATTTTAATTGAACCCTTTGGGTGCCTTAATGATTTTTATGCATGCTTGACACGTGAATAAATGGATTTAGCTGCGTGTCATTTGGTTGGAATGGTGATAAAATGGGAGATCAACTGAAGTCTGTTTTTTCCTTCTTTTTTTCTTTTCTTTTCTCCCTTCACCTTCTCTCCTTAGCAATTTCCTTCTCTCAATGAAAATAAAAGAACCTTAGTAATTGGTTGTGGCTAAATGTTTATGGGGATTGATCTATTTTTATCAAGGAATTTTTGAGATAAGTTATAAGAGATTTGGTTAAAGGTTTTGGACGAGAAGCTAGGTTTTTGCCGTGAGTTCTTGGAAGTAAAGTCATTCAAGGTTTGATGCTGCTTCCCTTTGAATAGATGGAGAACGGATGAAATTAAGAAAGGGATAGAGAATGTAAAAGTTTTAGAATGCAACACCAAGGCTGTCTCACCCTCACCAGTTTCATGCATGCAAACGGTTTGATAAAAGGCCTGGAAGAAGACTTATTTATCTTTGATACTAGCAGCTTGAGATAAGGTCTCTGATGCTACAACCAAAATTACCATGATGTATATGAGGTATATTTAAGTTACTAATTTCTTCATATTGATGTTCTTTGAGAATCACTAATCCATTTCCAAAATCATTGGATTCGTTATTGATTTTATGGTTGATTGCATTGAAGGTAAGGGAAACTTCTCATTCTTGATTTTTATTATTGAAATATTCACTGACCTATTCCCTTGATACTGCTCTGATCATTCCTCACAAAATTCCAAGCAAGGGTAAATTAGTTTTCATGAATATGTGGGATATTATGGATTTGAATCAATTTGTTTCCGACTATAGGTTAGCATAACTCGAAGAATCAGCGGGCGGAGACGTTTGCTGCAATCAACCATATAGCCTTGGATGCGCAGTTAACTCCTTTGTGTCCAGAAACCTCCAAAGCACCTGAGATGTCTGTGTATAACGTTACATTTATAGAACAAGACATGATGGCGGAATAAGGTCACAATCGGGCCCTACACGTTACTGCACGCATTAAGGATTCAGAGTTCAAGAGGGCCCTCATCGACACAGGAGCGTCTTCGAATGTGATTACCCTCAAGACACTCAGAACGACCAAGGTTCGCCCAAACAAGATCGTGTGGCAACCTACCACGATGACAGACTTTGAAGGGAACCAAACCAACACGTACGGGTATGTCAATCTGAATTTATCTATAGGACCCGTCCAGTCTAAAGTGAAAATCGAAGTCATAGAAAAGGAGCCGGACTACCATATGATATTGGGGAGACCGTGGCTTCATGACAATAAAATTGTTCCTTCAACGTATCATCAGTGCTTGAAGACTATGCTGAATGAGGAAGTTATTCGTATTCCAGCATCGTTTTCTCCTTATGCGCCAATTTGTGGCGTAGAGTTGTTTGAGCCGAAAGAAACTTCGCGGGAAGAATCAGGGAAAGTTCATTGCATCCCACTCCCCACGTGGGAATCAATCCAGGAGGAGGACCGACTTGCATCATTGAAGGCTAAACCCTAAGATATGTCAGAACATCCTTCTTCGTCTGGTGAAGCCGCAACTCATGTTCACACTAAAAGAGAGCGAACTTTCGTAGCGAGCCGTGATCATAAGGGGAAGACTGTATACCGATGCCGTTGTTAGCAATTAGCAGGGAAGACTACTAGCCAGTCTCTCCACCCAATAGAATGTTATAACAACGAAGAGCCATATGAAGAGGTGTTGGATGCTCCAAGACAACTGCAGGACGGTACCAACTCCACGACTGACGAACTCGAAGTCGTTGATATCGGGAATGAAGAATCCCCCAGACCTATGTCCATCAGCTCAACCTTGTCCACAGATGAACGCATGGAACTTGTGCAACTTCTCAAAGAATACCAAGACATATTCACTTGGACGTACGAAGAAATGCCCGGTTTAGATGAAAAATTGGTCACCCATCATCTGCATGTCATACCTGGATCCAAGCCGATCAAACAGTCTCCAAGGAAATTCAGGCACGAGGTGGAAGAGCAGGTAAATACTGAGATACATAAGCTTCTAGCTGCTGGCTTCATTAAACCTATTCATCACCCGACCTAGTTGGCTAATGTGGTTCCAGTAAAAAAATAAAAACGGACAGATCAGGTGCTGCGTGGATTTCAGAGACTTGAACAGATGCTTCCCCAAAGATGATTTTCCTCTACCTAACATCGACATGTTAGTAGATGCAACTAGTGGGCACGACATGTTCTCCTTCATGGACAGATACAACGGGTAGAATCAGATAAGAATGTACGAGCATGATGCAAGTAAGACAGCTTTTCGAACTCCTCTCGGAATTTTTTATTAAACTGTAATGCCATTCTGTTTGAAGAATGCCAGTGCGACCTATCAACGCGCTATGAAGGCAATCTTCCACGACATGATGCATAAGCAAGTTAAAGACTACGTGAATGATACAATAGTCAAATCGAAAGCTCGGGCGTATCACACGGGAGTCCTATGCCAAGTGTTCGAAAGGTGCTGTGAGTACAAATTGAAGATGAATCCGTTGAAATGCGCTTTCGGTGTTTCTTCAGGAAAATTTCTGGGATTCCAGGTGACCATTAAGGGAATTGAGGTAGAACCATCCAAGACTCAAGATATCCTCACAATGCCACCACCACAGACTATGAAGGAGCTCCAAAGCTTCATGGGCATGGTAAACTACATTCGGCGTTTCATACCCGGCTTGGCCCAGCTCGTTGCTTCATTCACTCCCTTGCTGAAGAAGGGAGCAAGCTTCATTTGGACCGCACTATAACAGGAAGCATTTCATAATATTCAACGGATGTTGTCATCTCCAGCGGTCATGAAGTCCCCCGTCCAAGGGAGACCATTGTGTATCTACACTGCCTTCAGGGATACTGCCGTAGAGGCTTTGCTCGCATAGGAGGATGATGATGGAGTCGAACATACCATATACTATTTCAGTCGAGTATTAAGAGATGCTGAACTCAGATATCCCAAAGCGGAGAAAGCGTGCCTAGCCCTGATTCATTCCATTCAGAAGTTCAGACATTACCTGATATCCAACAAGGTAGTACTCATATCTAAATCCGACCCTGCAAAGTTTTTCACTTTCAAAGTCGGTCTTGATGGGAAGGACGGCCAAGTGGATTCTACAAATGTCGGAGCTAGACATAACGTGCACATCACCGAGAGATATCAAAGGACAAGCCGTTGATGATTTACTGGCAGCGTTCCCTGGAGAAGGCACTATTGCATTACATGAGGATCTTCCCAGAGAATTTCCAGAGATCTCCGTTGTCGAAGGAGAGGCGTGAATGCTGTATTTCGATGGCTCTGCCACTCCCAACAATAGCACTGGAGGGTCAGGCGTGGTCCTAGTGTCTCCAACTAGCGAAGTTTTTTCACATTCTTTCAAGTTGGACTTTCAGTGCACCAACAACTCAGCGGAGTACGAAGCCTTTCTCATAGGACTGTCAATATCCAAGCAAGCATGGGCCACTCGCCTAGAGATAAGAGGTGACTCTAACTTACTGGTTAATCAGATGAATGAAGTATACGCATTGA
Organism: Papaver bracteatum; assembly: GCA_023529315.1. Lineage (NCBI taxonomy): Eukaryota > Viridiplantae > Streptophyta > Magnoliopsida > Ranunculales > Papaveraceae > Papaver > Papaver bracteatum. The sequence continues at coordinate 222,628 of JAJJWX010004946.1, read as the reverse complement.
AGGAGGCAACGCTGGCCCCGTATCGATCAGAGGCGCAAAGATTATTAAACTACTTCGCATATGCAACCATAACCCATGTTGGTCGCAGTAATAAGAGGCATGCCGATTGTTTAGCCACACTGGCATCCAATTTGCGGTTTGAAGGCTTAGAAGAGACTCTGACGGTAAAAAGGAGAACATTGGAATCAACATGGCTTTCACAACGAGAAGACATTGATACCTGTGATTGGAGAACTCCTATCATTCAAGAACTCAGCAGTTCGCTTTCTCATGCAAAGGTCAGTCTCAAAACTCTGCAGATCTATTTCATGCTTCATGGTATACTATATCATCGAAACCCGGATGGTTCCCTATCGAGATATCTCGGAGATGAAGAGGCGCAATTTCAGCTTAACCGCATTCACGATGAGACTTGTGGAAAAATGGTGGTGGTAATGCTCTACCGTTGTCTTCAACGCCTGGACTATTATTGGCCAGAAATGGAAGCTCAATTTCGTTTACTCCAGAAGTCTTGCACCAATTGCCAAGTGCCGCCACATCAATTGTAGGTTTTCAACGTAAGTCATGATGGGGACTGGAGAGAACCGTACATTAGCTATCTCCGCGATGAAGTAACTCCTGTCAATCAAAGGGATGCTGTCAAGATGAATCAAAAGGCGAAGCGATTCGTATTTCACGAAAGAATCATATATCGTAAAAGCTTTGGAGGCGACTTATTACGATGTCTGGCTAAGGAAGAGATTCCGACTATGTTGAAAGGAATACATGAAGGGGAACATCAAGGGAAGATGAAACTGTTTCTACAGATACACGAGAAATACTATTGGCCAACCATGGAGGATGACACATCTGTATTTGTTCAAAACTGCCACAAGTGCTAAATTCACGGGAACCTCGTTCATGCACCTTCCACTCCTTAAACTCGATAAACAGTCCATGGCCATTCTATAGCTGGGGACTTGACATTATTGGGAGGATTAATCCGTCATCGTCAAAGCAGCATGAGTAAATCATAACTACGACGAAGTATTTTACCAAATGGGTTGAAGCCATCCCTTTACGAGGAATTACAGGGGTAACAATTGCCGGCTTCATTAAAGAATACATCATTTGTCGGTTCGGTGTACCCAACTAGGATTGCAGCAGCAAGCGAGATCTATTGGAGCGAGGCTGAAGTATCTAACTCAAGAATTGCTGAGTTAGACACTCTGGATTCCAGAATAAGCAAGGCATAGAAGCGCGCTCAGGTATACAGAAACAGGATCTCCATGGCGTATGAAAAGACTGTGAAGCCACGTGTTTTTAAAGTAAGAGATTTGGTCTTGAAGACAGCCAAGCACATTCAGCAAGACATGTCTGCACCAAAGTTCTCTCCGAAATGGGAAGGTCGCTACGTGATTACCAAGGCTTACAGTACTGGCTACTACAAAATCATTAAGGTGGAAGGAGGCAAGTTAGAAGCAGTCATTAACGGAAACTGGCTCAAGGCATACCATGCTTGATTATTGTCCCACTAATGTCCCGTGACATGACAATGCATGCATTTTCTTTACACGTTTGCATTGTCAATTTATTCAAAAAAAAAACGTTAATAAAAAAGAAACTTCGTCCATCCACTAGAAACCAATGCAATCAAGAACGTTCAAAGGAAAATTGATAATAAGGAAGCATGGCCTAGAAGAGGCCGTCCAGCAGATTATAATTCATTGAAAGCATTATATTCAGCCTGGTATGGTACCTCTCCATTCTATTCTTCAAGATTTGAACCGCCTGCTCCACCTTCTTTGATTTCGCAGCCAGAGCTTTCTCTTCCTCCAAGATAGCTTTTGTAGCAGGAACACATTCACAAGGATACCAGCTCGATCAACCTTGATGATATCAAGACGCTGCCGCAACCATCACACGTTGAACTCCATGGATTCGCAAGTAGATACCATATCCTCCCACTTTTCGAGGCTTGATTCAGCAACATGACGGATATAAATATCCTCTATCTCAGCAATCATGGGAAAAAGGAAGTTTACCGTGGTGACTAAAGCATATGAACAGTGCCGGACTACATTCCTGGTTGCAGTATGGCCATACTTTCTCCATACCTTTGTGTACAAATGCACGAACTCCTTCCGCACTAAGAATCCACCGACATCTCGTTAGCTAGAGGATAAGCATTTCATGCGAATGTCGAATGAAAGACCCGTATTGGGGTATTCATAAGATGAGACACCCATATCAGCATCTTCGAGGTACGCAGGGGTAGGCGTGTTTGAATTCAAAGGAAGAGGACTAATTAAGTCATCATCGTCAACAACCGTCACGCATGTTCCCGTGGGATATCTCTGCAAAAAGAGAGGATTTTTCGCCTGATCATGAATAACAAACAACTATTCGGAAGAGAAAATAGAAAGGGGGACGAACCGGTATGATCTTCTTGACACGGAGAACACGAGCATGGGACTCATCATGAGGCTCAGACGCAGGTCGTGCATGTTTAATGGAAGACCCTGGATGGTACGAAGAAGATGATCCACTGTTGTTTGACATGACGAGGAAATGGAGTTTCTGCAAGGAAGATTTTATTACAAGATTGTAGAAAGTGGTTCAAGATCCCTACATATACATGTATGTCGAGGAAACCCTAAAGGAAGACTAAAGCGGTTGCAGCGAAGCCTACCCGATATATGAGGATTCAACACCGACCAAGTCATGCTTTCTTTCAAACCCTAATCAAAGATTATAGAAGGAGTTGGATATGAGCGATTTAGCCAGCAGTGTGTAAGCACCCACGCCGGGGGAATCCCAGTATAAGAAGGATTATATTCCTTGCTCAAACACCCAAGGGAGGAAGCCGGTCCCACCAAGGCCTATGGTCACGCACGCATGGAGGACTTCCCATGGTTGGTCAGAGTCCCTGCAGGTAGACTTCCCTCATCTTGTTTTCTTATGTTGTATATGTCACCATCTAATTCCTACCCCACAATAGTATAACCATCATGTGCTAGGCAGGGGACTTAATGTTGATGGTGGATTTTAGTTCAAGGCTGAAGTTGTAAAACCAATTTTTTGTGCCGACGTTATGCAAAGGATAAGGCTATTTGATAAGTGATGAATGCTTCTCCGCTTTATTAATTCACCTAGAATGGGGCATGTAGCAACAATCCCCAAATATTTTGTGAATTTTAGCATTATTAGTTAATGCATGAAATCGCCTTGTATTTCGTGTGTTGTTCTCAGCAGAACTCTCATTATTGGTGCGGCATGATGACTGATTATTACTTTCAGCAGAGTAACATGAATATCCAAGTATCAATAGTGAGGCATGCACGAAATACCCGTACAGGCTACACCATTCTATAACAAATAGAATTATCTCTCGGTGTGTTATACTAGCCCGATTGAGCATATTTGAAGCTGGACTGTCCATATCAGTATTAGAAACAATCACGACCATGCAAGTTCTCCGCACGATTTAACCAGCCTAGACGAACCCTAAAAGGAGCAGGCTATCACCACAATGATCACCAGCGGGCTCGTTTATGCCCTAGGCGGTCGAATGCATACCACGCCTTCCAAACGACCACCGAACACCAGCCTAGAATAGGATGGTTGGGCTGGTGTAGAGCAGCTTGGAAAACATGTATGCACAAGACTGCCAATGACAGTCTCAAACAGATCGCGTTCGTCCAACTTCGTCGGCATAGTTGGACGGCATAGATCGTCCCACAAACGGTTGGACAAGCGTTGTGTTGCACACTGGCGGATCTCTTACACACCTACATGATCGATCCTACCCTAACCTAGATAAAAAACCACGTATGATTGCCCGAAGTTGGGCCGGCGTGAGGTTTAAAGGGTCGCAAGAAATTCCACTAAGGGTCTTAAATTGATCACGACCATCCAACTTCACCGGCATGATTGGATGGCTTAGATCAGGCCTAGGACCGTCAGTCAGGTATCACCATGTTTACCACCGACCCAATGTGGGTCGGACATGGTCGGCCTCCCCAAAGGAGGAGCATAGCCTGCCAAACCATTAGGTTGAACTCGTGTACACACGACCAATCCAAAACCCTAATTAGGGTTTGCGGCATATTACATGTGTCGATAATCGATAACGAGCATCCATTTTCGCAGGCATAGATGGAAGATGTGGATGTGGACTTAACAGGTCCTGAACATATTAACACGATCACCGAGGTCCCATCTACACGCCTGACCAATCGTCCAAGACCGACCATAGATAGGCGCCTTGATTCATGCACCCAAACTAAGCATGGACGTATGGCCCCCGACTCCTTTGCGGCACATGATTCCTATTACAAATCAATCTTAGCCATTCTTCTTTGACGGTAAACTTGAGTGGCTTAGATCGCACCTTCGTGGGATAGTGAAGTACGGACATGGACACCAGCATGTCGTCTACACGCATGCCTAGTCGGTCCTCTATAAAACACTTCCCATGCTTAGTTTCTACCAATCTTAAGAGTGATGCTTGCGCACCTCTTCAAAACCCTAATTAACGGTCGCAGATGCATCATCTCGTCCGTCCAACTCTACCAGCCTGGTTGGACAGCCCAGGCTAGGATTTAAATAGCCAATAAGATACCGTGGTGACTACCATCCGTCACTCTACCATATGGAGTAATCGTCCAAGAGAGGGCTTGCTTGTGCAGTCTCCAAACGGTCACTCAAAAATAGCTAGGCATGCGTATGTTTTAAGATGCTTAATCCGCGACCTACTCCGTTAAGCCTTAAAGCAGCGATGCTTCATCTATACTGAATATATTCGATGTATTACATGCATAGAATACGCACGATATTTCATAAATATCGACTTCCCAAATAACTTAGTTATTTAACCTAACACCGTATGCTACCTTCTGTGGATCCCACAATCCACACAATAGAGACGTCAAATATGTCACCGACTGGGGGATACGTACTGGGGTATTGGTCTAGCGGTTTACAACATGCAGCGCACACCACGCCATCACAAGAACGTGTCAGGAAGACATGGATGGTTAGTGATGACGGGAGAAGTGGGCAAGACTGATCGTGTGACACCAACACACGACTCCACTACTCCATAGCTCCAATTTCTCCACTTCCCATGAGATACGAGGGTTGGGCTCAATGACTTGTATAAATAGGTTCTCCTCCCTATTTCCAATACAAGACAGGATAGACAGAAACCAAGTGTTGATACAACGTATTCAAACACCCAGAGTTGATTACTTATATTTTTGCAAGTCAGTTCGGTATTCTGATACAAGTCATAAATAACCAATACCTTCATAATATCAACACCTTCTTCGCTTCCCTCCCTAAGATAAACCCCAACTCCTTTATTTTGTGACCAAAACAAGTCTGGAACGACCACTTCTTGGTTTAAGCCAAAATTATATAGATTGATCTCTCGAATCAAAAGCACTCCCGTGCAGTGTATTTATTTAGGGTTTAGATTCATTTCTCATCCACACACCCAAAATTACCAAAACCAGCAGAAATAGTTTTTACCCATAAATACTTCCTTAAAACACATGTGAAAACATTGTTTCCTAGGATGAAATCCTCACCTCATACCCATACATAATCATAATAGCATTCATACGATTATGTTGATGTCTTATATATAAATTTTAATGGTTAAGCAATAAACCTCGTATTGTATTCCTTAATACTATGTCTATCTAGAGTGTTCATGCTTCGCAGTTTTATGTTTTCAATATGCACGACTTGAAAGATATGTTAGGGAATGAAACAGTTCAAGTCAAATATCACTAACCTCAAGTGGAAGGATGATGTTGTGGTTGTAGCTCCGTACTTCTTCACTTCTTCAAGTCTTCGTAATACTTGTAATGTATCATATCCTAATACTTTCAAGCTAACATATACAAAGTTGACTCTAGTACATTTAATCAAGAGACTCTTAAATGAGTTTTGGTTCACTAAAATATGACAACCAAACTTGACATACCAACGCTTAGTGGGTTCAACCGAGCTATGCTCTAACACATACAAATTGCTAAGCGAAATATCGGGTGAGGTTGTTGTATCCCCATTTTTTCAATTGGTATCAGAGCGGGAAAACATGTTCAAAGACCTCATAAGTCTGTGTTTGTAGCAATCTGACTCTAAAATCCCTTGAATTTTTTTCAGGGATTGAAAAGAAACTTCAAAGCCTTACTTCTGATGTTGATTTATTTCTCCATAAGGAACAAGAATCTTTTGACTAGCTAAATCAAGTTATGATGAATAATATCTATGTTGAGGTTAATATTGATTGTCTAATCAATAAGAGCAATGCTCATCCTCTGTGCAACCCATTTAGTTGTAACATACTAAATGGATTACAAGACGAGTATAAATCTCAGTCATATGAGTATATCACCTCAAAGCATGAATCGATTCATTGCTCAATTTATGATACTTCTTATCAAGATAGTAGTATTATCTTATCTTATGAAGAAGCTAGGATGTCTCTTTTTAAAAGAGTTTCCCTTCGCAGTACTAAACACTATCTGCCAAAATTTCCCTTTATAAGTTGGAAATCGGGAAAACAGAAACTAAATTTTCTTTGGGTTCTCTTGAAGTTCTTTGATAGACATATAAAAAAAGAGTCTTGGATTTCTCTCGTTTCTGAAGTTTGTAAGAGTTGTTGGAAAGAAACACTTTCCTGGTGTCATGAGACTCAAGACTAGTATGCAATGTATCTTGGTGACCATATGTTTCTTCTCAAGAGATTTATTTGTTGAGTCCCTACTAAAAATATCTTATTTTGGTTATCCAAACTGGTCCAGCTGGCACTTGTGTGGTTCACACAACTTGAACTTGGTTCCCATATGTTTTCAAATCCAGAACGCACTCGAACCAGCTCAAGTCCACCGCTCGACACATTAAAAGAGGAAAACCAACTTTGTTCTCCTAGCCTCTTCTTCTTCTTAATAGTTTGAGAACGAAAAGAAAGAAACCCAAACTGTTCGTGAACTATTGTTACCCATAACTTCAATTCTCATCCTTTTTAAGTGTTATTGGATTCATTGTATTCACTACAAAAAAATTACTCTACGGGATGGCGTTCATTGCTCGTTTCCTTGTGATACAGGTGTTCTTCTATTAGCATCAGTTCGTGAACATGAAAGGAAAATTCAACAGTCCACAAACCAATTAAGTTTATCAACATTTCTTTGAGAGTTCTTTGTCAAAAAATGGCACATAAGAAAGCTAGTCATGCTGGTAGTTCATGTGGTCAAGCAGGGGATAGTTCCTTTTTCGATCCCAGTATCCGTGCTAGGTTTGTCAACCCTGCTGCTCGTGTACTCTATTTGGAGTATGAGAATAAACAACCAATTTTTGAAATGTATTATAATGAGTCAGAAATTGAGGTACAAGGTTTATCTAATTTTTTCAAAAATCACTCCTGGGGTATTATTCACAAGCCATTAGGAACTACCCGTATTGAAATGACTGCACAGTTTTATGCTAATATTCATGGTCCGGACCCAGCCAATTGCATGTTCAAGACTATGTTCGGTGGTATTACTTTCACCGTGGATCGTCATATTATTACTTTCCTATTGGATTTAACTCATATTGGTAATGTTCGATTCCCTCCTCCTGAGAATGAAAGATTGACTCCACAAGTGATGTCAAACCGTCTCTTTAATAGAGATGTATCTCGGAGAGATGGCAAGATTTTTGTTGGAGGTGCTGGTTTGTTCCTCAAAGTCGCTGCAAAACTTATTGTGGCCAATATGATGCCAAGCACTATTGAAAACAATCTCTAGACCAGGTCTCTTGCTGAATTTATCTGTAAATATTGTTGAAGAAAGAGATATTGATTTCTATGGACTTATTGTTAATCAAATGATAAGTGTGAAACAGACTTCAAAGAAAACTCCAGGATTTCCTTACCTCATCTCAAGGATTTACAGTCACTTTAACATTACTCTTTTTGGAACTGAGATTGGTGCTCCAAAGGTTCTGAGTAAGGCTAGCATCAAAAAGATGAAGCAGTCTTCAACCAGTACCCCAACAAGTACCTTTACAGCTACAAACTCTGAACTTACTCGCCATTAATATGAAGTTGATTGCATGAAAGAGCAGATGGACTATGCTGAGACAAAACATCCATATCTAATCGAGAAATTTTATGAAATTGCTAGAGATTATTATGGGGGAAGAGATTAATTTTCACTCTAGTAATTTTGTTACTTTCTTTAGCTGTTAAACTTCTTATGTTGACATTAATGTTGGTAATAATGTTTGTGGTATGTTTAGCTTTCAACGATTCCTTCTTTCAATCAAATTGCTAAAATTAAAAATCATAAGAATCACAGATGAAAGTGTTCAAAAGTTAAGTCTTTCATATGTCGATGTGCAAGTATTGATAAAAGATTGAATAAACTTTTGACAAACAAAAGATAAACCTATTATGTCATTATGCAAATATTGATGGATATGATGAGCTTTTGTTTGCAAAGATTAAGTCTATTATATGTCATTTTGCAAATGGTGATGAAGAATAGAATGAATCTTTGTTTATTCCACAATATTGATCTTCCTTGATCCATATTCTTAGGTTATATACTGTACGGCTCCGTAAGTTCTCTTATGTGAGCATTTCCGATTAAATTAATCATATGTGAGCTTGTGGTTAATTTAATTGAGTTTTTTTTTTTTTTTGGATACATATTCATATTCTTTTGTAGTTTCAATATCCAAAGAAATCCTTCTTTTTTTTGTGAAAGTAAGGTCGCTCTTGTTGTTTTTTCGGGAATGACATTTTACGGGGAGAGTTCTTAATTGAACTTGTGCTTAATTGCCAAATATTTGTGGGGGAGTGCGACTGTGGAATATTATAGGGGTTATCTTGTATCTTTATAATCTCCTTGATGAATGCATTTAGTTTCGATTATATGATTGCATCTAAAAAGTTGGTATGTACTTTCTTTTGGTCATAAAGTGTCTCTATGGAAATTTTATTAGGATCCCACTAGTTTTCGTACCTTTGCTAATTTTATTGACAAAAAGGGGGAGAATTAATATGTAGTTCACACTACAAATACATATGGTTTTCGGATCATTATGTAAGGGGGAGTGGTTTCCATGTGAGATGGAGTATTGACTAATTAAGGGGGAGTGATACATATCACCATAGTATTGTTGTCTAATTTGTGATACAATTGAACTTTGATGTTGTGTAATAATACTATGACACTGTGTAACAATGACTGAGAGCTATTTTTTCTCATTGTTATGGCTACAGATCTTCAACAATGGTAATGCTGAATTGAATATCTTTGGAATCATTGGAGTACTAGGAAGTGATGAAGAGTAATGTTGAAGAACAAAGGAGATCAAGCATGTAGATGAGAAGCTGCAAAGTGTATTTATTTTGTATTATATATGTATTGATAGTTTTGTCACTAAAATTGACAAAGGGGGAGATTGTTAGAGAACTGCTCGGTCGAACTCGCAAGCGTTGCTATCTCATGCTTGTTTTTCAAGTTTAGTTGCCAAAACTATAAGTCTTGATTTCTAGTCTACTTATAGCTAAGTCTCGGACTAGGATAGTAAGTGTAGTTAAGCTCTAGACTCCACGGCGTTTATCATACAATGACGAAGAACTACTCAAGGAACAGGTGGAACTTCATCGACAAAAATGTATGTGGAGACTTGACTTATCTATCACTCAAAAGTCTATCTACTATATCTCCTATCTTGAGACAAAAGTCGTATTGCTATATAGACTTCGATTATACACATTTTCTATTTCGAGCCGAGTTTATCTCGATTATCTATTTCTCGAAATATGTGTTGGTAAGCTTTCGCTTTGACCAAGTTCATCTTTACTCGTGAAGAAAGTCGTGTTAATTATTTCAATATCTTGAAAATCTCTTTGATGAAAAATAGTTTGTGAATAACAACTATATAATATCCTCTAAGAATGTTTCAATGATTGAAATGAGAGTTTAGAATATATAACCTTGAATGGATATAAACATTGTATGTGAAATCATAGTTGTGTAAGTCCAAAATCCTTGAAGCAAAGTGTGCGTACTTTACTGGTTTAGGATGACCGAAGCTAAGTCCGCGTACCCGTAAACGTACTGTCGGAAGTTCACATCCCGTGAATTTCTGTTGGATTTTGTGAACTGAAAACAAGATCAATCCGGGTACTTAAGTGGGTTATTTTCTAAAAATGGTTTATTCGTGAACTAAGATATTTATAAATTAAGGAATGCAAATTTGCAAACCGTGGCTATAATGTTCATGAATCGATTCGACTGAATCAAAATTATATTTGCTTCGATTGTGTCTTGTATACTTCTATGAGATCTAAGAAATTGAACAACTCTCTAACTAGTTCTTTTGGGTAATTTGAACTAGTTATGGTGAAGATGAATAAGGTTGATATGAAAGTACTCATATGGCTAACCATGGTTAACTATTGTTGAACCAACTAGGTGTACACGTTTAGGTACGGTTACCCAAACCTAAATGAATATGCATTTCATTTGTGTATGACAAGCTAAGTTCGATCTAACGGTGAATATTGAATGCTTTGTTACCAAGGTAACTTAGATTTCAAAACCTGATTTGGGGACTATAGAAAGGAGAACTCTAACAACTGGGAAACCTAATCCCAACACCTCATGTGTGATACTAGTTATATAAGATAGAGTCTATTCACCTTTAACCTTAGGTTTCTATCGAGACCCTGTAGGTTAACGACTTGAAGACTTCATTGGGATTGTGAAGCCAAACCCAACTATTTTCTCTGCAGTTGCATGATCTAATCTTGTTGTTTCTATCGTATTTGAGAACAATCGTAAGATTGGATTGAGACTAATTTCTCTGATAGGCAAGATAGAATAGTAGTCACAAACACCTTCGTCTCATCGTTTGTGATTCCGCAATATCTTGTTTCGCTAGTCGATTAAGATTATTGTGAGGTAATTGATAATTCTAGGCTGTTATTTGGGAATATAAGTCCGGGTTATCGATTGGTACTTGTTCACCTAGATTTATCAAAAGACGGAACAAAACTCGTAGGTATTTTTGTGGGAGACAGATTTATCTATTCATGTAGACATTTCCGTGTGAGCGCGACAGATTTGTTTATTGAAGTCTTCGACTTTGGGTCATAGCAACTCTTAGTTGTGGGTGAGATCAGCTAAGAGAATCAAGTGCGTAGTAACCTGCTCGGATCTGAGATGTAAGGAGAGCAACTGTATATCAGTGTGAGATTGATTGGGGTTCAACTACAGTCCAGTCCGAATTTATTTTTTAGTAGGCTAGTGTATGTATCGGCTTAATACAATGTGTGTTTAATATGGACTAGGTCCTAAGGTTTTTCTGCATTTGCGGTTTCCTCGTTAACAAAACTTCTGGTGTCTGTGTTATTTCTTTTCCGTATTATATTTTGTTATATTATTGAAATATCACAAGTTGTGCGTTGAATCGATCAATTGGTAAATCCAACCTTTGGTTGGTGATCGAAATTGATTGATCCTTGAACATTGGTCTTTGATACCGTTCAAGTTATTTTTCTTGCATTCAATCGGTCTCCCAGATTTCTATTTGTTTGAGTGAGGATTGAATTGAGAAATTGAGATATAACTCATTAATATACTTTTTATTAATATTGAGTCTGACTGTCTAGTTGATTCTCTTAAAAATATATTGGAGTTAGTCCATACAGATTGCTAAGCGAAATATTGGGTGAGGTTGTTGTACCCCCACTTTTTCAAACTTCATTTGGGATTCATGAATCCAGATCCAACTATTTTCTCTGTAGTTGCATATTCTGATCTTACTCATTCTATCGTATTGAGTACCATCTTCTTTAAGATTTGTTCGAGATTTATCTCCGATATGTAAGATATAAAAAGTAATCACAAAGTTCTTCGTCCCAGACTTTATGGTTCCGCAGTAACTTCTTCTACCCCTATATATTTAAGTTATTATGAGGTGATTGATATTTCTAGGCTGCTCTCGGGAGTATAAGACCGGATTATCAATTGGTTCATGTTCACCTTGATTTATCATAAGATGGAACAAAACTTCATAGGTACTTCTGTGCGAGACAAATTTATCTATCAAAATAGACTTTTATGTGGGAGAAAGATTTGTTTATAAGTCTTCGAATTTGGGTCGTAGCGACTCTTAGTTGTGGGTGCGATCAGCTAAGGGAATCAAGTGCGTCGAATCCAGCGTGGTTCTAGAGGCCCGAGGAACGCGATTGTACCTTAATCGCTGTGAGACTTGGTTAGGGATCAACTACATTACAGTCTGAAGTTAACTTGTAGTAGGCTAGAGTCTGTAGAGGCTTAATATAGTGTGGTGTTCAAATATGGACTAGGTCCCGGGTTTTTTTTTCAGCATTTGCAGTTTCCTCGTTAACAAAATTTCTTGTGTCTGTGTTATTTCTTTTCCGCATTATATTTGTTTATATAATTGAAATATCACATGTTATGCATAGTTTAATCATAGTTGATAAATCCAACCTTGTTTGTTGGATAAAACTTGATTGACACTTGGGCATTGGTCTTTGGTATCGTCCAAGTTATTCCCACATCAATCAGGCTTATGGATTTCTATATATTCGATTTGCTAATTGTATTGAGAAAGAGATAAAGCTCTCTGATATATTTCTTGACTGGGTCTCACTTTTAAGTTGGAGCTTATATTGGAGTTTAGTCCATACAGATTTTCGAATGAATTATTGGGTGTGGTTGTTATTGAAAATGTGTGGGTCTAACCACCACACCCAATAATTCGTTTGGCAATCCGAGAGTACTTACTCCAATACACTTTCTGGAGAATCAACTAGACAGTCAGACTCAATCTAGAATAAAGTATATCAAAGAGTTTAAATATCTCTAACTCTTAATTCAATCCGCAATCAGCAAATAGAAATCTGCGAGCCCGATTGAATATAAGAGGAGTTACTTGAACGGTACCAAAGACCAATGTTCAAGTGTCAATCAATGTAAATCAACAACCAAATGTTGGATATTCTAATTGATTGATCTTAACGCACAACCTGTGATATTTCAATTATATAACAAAATATAATACGAAAAAGAAATAACACAGATACCAGAACTTTGTTAACGAGGAAACCACAAATGCAGAAAAACCCCGAGACCTAGTCCAAATTGAACACCACACTATATTAAGCCGCTACAGACACTAGCCTACTACAAATTATCTTCGGACTGGATTGTGGTTGAACCCTAATCAATCTCACACAGATTCAAGGTACAGTTGCACTCCTTACGTCTCTGATCCCAACATGATACTACACACTTGATTCCCTTAGCTGATCTCACCCACAACCAAGATTTGCTACGACCCAAAGTTGAATACTTGATAAAAAAATATGTATCACACAGAAAAGTCTATAGGATTGAATAAATCTGTCTCCTACAGAAATACCCAAGAGTTTTTGTTTCGTCTTTTGATAAATCAAGGTGAACATGAACCAATTGATAAACTTGACTTATATTCCCGAAGAATATCCTAGTATTATCAATCACCTCACAATAAACTTAATCGACTAGTGAAACAAGTTATTGTGGAATCACAAACGATGAGACGAATATGTTTGTGACTACTTTTATCTTGCCTATCGGAGATATAAAATCTCGAGTCAATTATTCCAATTGTACTCAACATGATAGAAACAACAAGATCAGATCACACAACTACAAAGAGAATAGTTGGTTCTAGCTTCACAATCCCAATGAAGTCTTCAAGTCGTTAACCTATAGGGTCTCGAGAAGAAACCTAAGGTTAAAGGAGAATCGACTCTAGTTATGCAACTAGTAACACATATGAGGTGTGGGGATTAGGTTTCCCGGTTGTTAGAGTTCTCCCTTATATGGTTTTCAAATTAGGGTTTACAATCCAAGTTACCTTGGTAACAAAGCATTTAATAATCACCGTTAGATGAAAACCCCGATTCAACCAAGATAATATCTTTCAACCGTTAATGTAGCCGTACCTAAACATGTATACCATGTTGGTTTAGAAATAGTTAATCGAGGTTAGCCATATGATTACTCTCATATCAACCTTATTCATCTTAACCATAACTAGTTCAAATGACTCAAATGAAACTAGTTAATGAGTTGTTCAATTGCTATATTCTCATGAATTATACAAGAACAAATTTGAAGCAAAATCGGTTTGATTCACTTGAATCAATCATGAACATTATAGCCACGGTTTGCAAAGATTTCATACCTTAAGGTTTAAATTTTTAAGTTCATGAATAGACCGATTTGATAAAAATAACCAGCTTAAGTATGCGTACTTAAGCAACCGTATTTTGACTTTATTAAGTTTCCAAACTCAGTAGAAATTCTCGGTTCAAAAACTTCCGCCAGTATGCATACGGGTACACATACTTAAGCTGACTAGTTTAGGAGTTTGTAATTCCCAAATCAAGCAGATATTTTCGGTTCGAAAACTTCCGCTAGTATGCGTACGGGTATGCATACTTATCTTGTCTCCTTCACCAATTTCGTATACACACATATGCATACACTTGGCTCCCGGTTTATGGATTTATACACTAATGTGCGAACACACTATATATGCTTATATCCAAAGATGGTTACATTATCAACTCTACATTCCAATCATTGAAACATTCTTCTATAATGAAAATAGCTTATTTCACACACTATTAACATCAAAGCAATTTTCAAGTTATTGAAATGTCAACATGCCTTTCGTCATGAGGAAAGATGAACATGTCTAAAGCGAAATCTTGCCAACACATATTTCAAGAAATATGTAAACGACATATACTCAGCTCGAAATCTCAAATATGTATAATAGAAAACTATATCGTAAAATGACTTATATCTCAATTATAGGATATAGAGTAGAAATAAACTTTCCAAGTGATAGATGAGTTCAAGTATCCACATACCTTTTGTTGATGAAGTTCTACAAGCTCCCCTTAGTAGTTCTTCGTCATCAAATGATGAACGCCGAGAAATCTAAGCTCAACTACACTATCTATGTCCTAGTCCAAGACATCTAAAAATTGGCTAGAAATCAAGACTTATAATTTTGATCACTAACTTTGACAAACATGCTTGAGATAGAAACGTATGCGAGTTCGACCTAGCAATGCTCTAACAGTTATACCCCTGCTTTTTGAAAACAATTATCTAGATCTCGGAAAAAATCAACGACATGGATATGACACAGCAGAAAGTTCCACTTGTCGCAAAGACGGTCAACATATCATCTATCAATTTCCATCTCAAAAAATAATCAACAACGCCAATAGACAACCCACACTATCTTCTTCATCCCAGGTATTTGTTGGTCAAAAAAAGAATTAAAAAAATATTCTTGTGTGCTTTTCTATTTCAATTATTATTGTAGCTTGATGGTAAATTTTAGATTGTCGATATGATGGTGATATGGTTCACGAGAAAAATAGGAGATTGAGAAATTGTTGTCTTGATTTATATTGTTGATATGATGGTGATTTGATTTTGTTGTTGCTGGTTTGGTAGTAATTTCTATTTAAACGATTGTTTCGAGATTTTAATATGTCTAATATGTTTTCCTTATGTTCTATATCTAATGGTTTAGAATATGTTAATTGAATTCATCTGGTGGTGCAATTATTTTTTCAGTATTTGTCAGCTAAGGTTTATAACAACACAATTTGGGGAAGAATGGTGGTGGTACAATTAGTTTCAGTATTTGTCAATTAGGTTTTCCATCTGGAAGAATACATTAAACTATTATATAGGTAATGAATAATTGGCTTCAATTGTGAATTATTTTCGATTGCCTGTTCAATTTCAATTGGGTTTGTTTCGAACTCGGAATTTCAGTGAGGAATATAAAAGAAAGTGATTTGTTGTTGTGGAGTTTTGGGTTTATTTCAAACTTCATAATTAGTTGGAAGTGAATATTTGATGGCTTGTCATGTTCTTGGTTCTGAGGTCATGAATTGATTCGTGTGGCTAGTAGTTAGAAATTATGTTATAATATTAATAGTAAACCTGCTCTTCCATTGCAATTAGATGCTCGCAAGCTGTTCAACAGAAAGTCCATCGAGCTTCATTACCTAATCATCAACTCAATAGTAACTATTTGGGTTTTGTTTGGATTCATTAGTATCTCCATTGGTGTTAACTATATGATGAGTTGAATGAGTTAATCAAGTGGATGAGTCCGATGAGCGATGGATTGAGGAGAGGGATTTAAATTTTTTTTTCCGAAAGGGGTCTTGATTGAAAAGAGGGATTTTATTTGTTACTGATCAGTGCCTAATAATGCATATTTTATGACCATTTTGTTGTATTTAATCACGCCTCAAATGCTTTAATCTTCTAATTTAAGTCAAATTGTACATTTTGAAGCTCGAGGCATTAATAATATTATTTCTTGTAAATATTTGATGATTTCTATTTGGTTGTATTTGCAAGAAAGTAAAGATAGTGTGGTCGACAGAGCTATTAGGGGAAGTGGAAATGTTACATCAAATGGTAGCTGAGAAGCGGTAGGAAAATCAGGTGCTGGTCAGTATCATGGTCTATGATTAGCGGGCCAAAGGACTGGTCCATTTGTTTTCACGGTTTACAAGTCAAGCTTTCAATCTCTCATATATCTAAGCTTGGTGTTAACGACTAACACACAAGTAAGTCCTTAATCAACTTTACCAATTCCCATTTCCAAGATCAGAACCAAAATTTATCTTCATTGTTACTTTCTACCCGACAACATTACCCATACCTCTATTTTCCGTGTCTACCAAACCACCATCACTGTCTACTCTTCCCCATTTAACACTCAATCACACGTTTGGTAGGCTTAGAAACCTATGATTATAAACCGCAAGCGCACGGTGTCTATATAATATAGATAGAGGCAAATATGGGACGATCCTACGGGGAGTCAGATGGTGTGAAACTAGACTTCTAAGTTCTACTATTACTAATTTAGAAATTAAAGGGTTGTCGATACGACTAGATTGGATACAAAAATTAACCGAGAATGCAAATAAAGTTGTAAACAAGAAGATAAATGGGGTGCTAGGGAAGTCGAATCCACCGTTTAACCTACACTAAGTCAATTCAGTCTCAATACTATTCTTGTCTCTTATGACGAACAACGATCAATTTTTAGGCTCTGCCGACTATCCAGATAGTAGTGAAGATTCTAGTCTGCTGCATATCTAAGGGTGGTTTCAAAAGTATGGTGGCAGGCTCGGAAAGATACCTACTTCTATGTATAAACTGCAAGTGCACAATGTCGACAAGCAACACAGGGCAAGCACAGGTCGAACCACAGAGACTTGGATAGTGTAGAAGTTGATTCTAAATCCTGATTCAGAGAGTAACCAAAAGGGGTTTGATTTTGTCGATACGACGATATGATTTTCAAGTGACTGAAATAATAAAAGTAAAAGATGCAAATAACAAGATATGTAAACAATGATAATATGGATACTAGGGTATTCAAATCCACCAATAACCTATGATATGCATTCAACTTGTAATATTATTCTTGTCCTTATAGTAGATTCAAGTCTATCGTATAACTAAGGTATTTCTCCAATGGATAATTTAATCACAACTAAAGTATTTCTCCAAAGCATTAATTATATAATTAAGCACAACTAATCTAAAGATCAATATTTGGTTAAGCATGAGTTGTAGCATAATCAACATAGAGATATTCTAACTAAAATGGATACATGGCATACATTGTGAGAGCAAGATGTTGAAAAACTTGGATTAAATTATATCTTTAAACAATTCTAAACTTTCAAGAACAAGATACAAGATATGAATACATACCAATGAGATTACGACTTCATTTAAACCCTAGCAAATGAAACTAGAACATGAAGAACATTACAACAAAACTTAAATTTGATAAACTAACATGAACAAGCTATTCTTGGATGAGTTTTCAACACAACAACCCTCTCTATTTATACACAAAAAGTCTCTCACACTTGGGATCCGAATTTCACTGTAGCAACCACTCAACAATTAAACAAAACATGTTTTCTTAATTGATGGATAGAATGGAATACAATGGAGGTGAGGTGGATGTTTTGGAAAGAATCCAATGGGGGTGAGGTGGATGTTTTGGAAAGAATCCAATGGGGGTGAGGTGGAAATGGATTTGGGTATTGGGTTTTGGATCATGGGTTGTTTAATCCCATGAATTTGTAAACAGGTTTCCACTGATGCTTGTGGCCAGTTGCAACGCTTCCAACTTTCTTCTCTTTTGTCTTCTCAATTCTTCCAAGCTTTATTTAGTACTTAAAAACACAAAATTAATTAATACAAATATTTATTCTTGAAGATGGTAAGAATGCAGAATTTGGGATAATATATGACTTTGAAGCGCGAAAGATGAGTTAAGTGCCAATGAAAAGGTGTATGAATATGCAATATTTGGCACTCATCATATGGTTTAGTGTCAACTAAGATAATTACTAATCCTAGTATTACCTGTCTTCTCACAATACAACTAACCACAAATCAATCACTTAGATGATTAAACCTTTCCTAAGAAGGATATTCTAATCGCAACTAAGGTATCTCTCCTCAGCACTAAATGTCTAATTAAGGAATAATTAGTCAAGGGATCAATAACAATCATTGAAGCATGAGTTACAACACATTCAACATAGAAGTATTCTAACTACAATGGATGCATAACATACACTGTGAAAGTAAAATGATGAAGAAATCATATTATTTATCCTAAACAATATAACAGAACAAGAACAATATCATAACTTGAATCAATCTTTGCAATAGATTAATGGTTTCATCTAAACCCTAACTATGGAATCAGAACATGATGAAACTACTGAAACCAAACCTAAACTACTTCATGGTGCACCGGCTAAACCAGGCATTCCCTTTACATCATAAACCCATCTCTATTTATACACAAATTTTCCCCAAATTATCAGTCCATGTTTTCTACCAAATACAACCAGAAATTAAGGAATAAAGCTGCAACTCACTTGCTTCTAGACAAGGAATTCTGACCATTTTCCTCCATTAAGTGCTGCAATCAAACCCATGACTTGTCTCCATGTTTTCAGAGATGAAATCATATCTTCATACCTAATCTTCTTGTCGTGAAAACAAGACCTAGAATTAGCTTTCATGGAGCAAGTGGAAACAATAAGAATAACTACTAGGTCCATCATAGATGGTGGTTTAGGTGGATAAACAAGTACATGATGGAGGTAGAGATGGGCGGTGGTTAAATTAAAAAAAAGTTGGGAAGGAAAAGATGAGAATAGAGTTGGGATTCTGGTCGTGAAGTTGATTTGGGGAGAAAATTAGAGGCTTTCTAGGGTGTTACAAAGACCATCCAGTTTGATGTTTGGGACGAAGGTAATGTTTGGTTCTAAGCAGGTACATGATACTGATGTGATCAACGGTGCAAACGGCTTGTGGAAGAGTGCACCAACGGATTGCACAAGTTTTTCTTTTTTATGTTCATTGCCTTCTACTTTTTCTCTTCGGTTGTCACTAACCACCAATCCTCTTTTTTTTTTTCTCCTCCTCTAAGCATCCAAGCTTTATTTAGCTACCTAAAATTACAAAAATAACTTAGTACAAGATAATTTATTTGAAAACAATAAAAATACAGAATTTGGTATAAAATGGGAATTTAAGGCACAAAGGATGAGGTGAATGCCAACAAAAATTCATGGGATTAGGAAATATTAGGTACCTATCAACGTTATAGCCTAGCCTATCTGTATTTGCTCTCCTCGTTATATGTATCTTGTTTAGATATTCACTTAAAGCTACAACTAGCTTTGTTGTTTATGACAAGAAATTTGATTTCAATCTTTGAAGATGTTGAGACAACACAAGGAGTCAATGGCAGCAAAGAATAGAAGAAAAGGGATGTCAGAATTTCTTGTAAGTGGTAGTTTTATAATTCAAATTCCTAATTTACTGATTTTACCTTATTGAAAATGGGATTTGATAATTGGGGGAACTTTGGTATAATTAGAGGATGGGTGGTCAATGAGAAGATAAGCCTGGAGTAGCCGGTGAAAGCTGTAGTAGTAGTTTAAGTTTTGATTTTACTTTTGTTATGTTCAAAAATCTTTGATAGGGCAGAGATGAAACCCCTTTATTAATTAGAATTTCTCTTGTTTGATTTTACTTCCTCTCCATGGAATTTTATTGAAAAGCATGACTTGATTTCTGAATACTAGAAAATTACTTTCACCTTGTATGTGAAGCATCCATGGTAGTTAGAATAATCCTTTGTTATGTATTCAAGCTCCATGTAAACTGATTTATTTCAATTTGTGATTACCTATGCCTTAAACAAATAGGTAATTCTAGGAATTCAACAACACATGAAAACAACACTGCTTGTAACAAGAACACTACATATTATGCATACCAAATTAGATTGTACTACAAGGAAATAGAAAAAAATCAAGAAACTTAAACCTTCATGACTTATTATCAACTTTTATTTCCTCACATTACTTCATGATGGATGAAAATAGATTCGTTTTTAAAGAAATCTTGTGAGGTAAAGAAAACTTGTGAGGCTAGTAGAGAGTTTTAGTCATGCTTGCTACATGTCACTCCAACCTTTCCATCATGAGTTGGAGGAAACATCATGGATACATTGGATAACTCATATGACATGTCAATCTAAAGGACATGTCATGCTTAGACTCAACCTTATCTAGCATTAACCTTAAGCTAGTCTTTAGAGCAATATTAAGCAATAAACAAACCATAAAAAAAATTATAACAAATCATGCTTATCTTAAAATAAACAAGAATTACCTTAACCATATGAGATTTTTTGCGCAAAAAACAAAAAAGTCTAACATCTCCCACTTGTTTAAGCAACAAAACTTTTGTAAAAAACTTTTTATGCTAGCCGCACACTCGAGTCAAATAGTACGCTAGCCTTCGACTATAGAGACCTACATGTTATGTTTAAGAAGCGTAATCTATTTATACAATCAGAAAACTAGACGACCTATTATTCTCAAGTAAAACATGTTATTTTCAAAAAAAATAAAAACATTTTATTGGCTTAGCTTTACGCCGAAACCAAACTAAACTTGAAAACTTCATTTGGCTTAGCCTTATGCCAACTGAACCACACTTGTAACTTTATTGGCTTAGCTTAAAGCCATACAAGCACCACTACGTATGCTTTTACGCCACCCGATTTTTCTCCTTGATGATATCCCCATTGTCTTGCTCGAATTAAGCACTATGCTTGTATTCTAAAGAGACCAGGAACTTTAGGACATTTAATGATATCAAATGAGAACTATATTTCATACCAGAAATTACTTTATGAGCATATAACACCTTACAAAAGTTAGGAAAAAAATATAATGATAAAGCCATAAACATCATATTCCCATTGATTTCATATATTACCGCAACATACAACAAACCAAGCTTATAACTTTATGCAGATATTAAGAAACTAAATAATAACATGTCAATAAGCAAATCATGATGATAAAACTGTAAATATCACACTTCTGCTGAAAATCCAGATTCACACAATATGAGAACAAACATGATGATGAAACTAAAAGCATCACTCCCACTGAATTTCAGATTCAATCGCAACACATACATGCTTATTTTCACTTATATTGCTATACTAACAAAGCATATAGATAGCATATCAATAAGCAAGAACAATAACATCATAAACTCAAAACAGAACTCTGTATCATCGCAAATCACCATTGGGCAGAAGATACGACATAAAACGAGTCTTAATAAGTTTATGACAAATTCTCATATATGAAAAGATTTCACAATTCACACATATGAGACTTGATTCACATCAGATTTCATAAACACAAAACACTTTTGGGCAAGATTCATGTTTATAAATTCTGAATAATCAAGCAAACCACCACAATCACATGTATTCTCATTAAAACACTTCCACATACTCTCAAAGCATCACTTTGGCAACACTTAGTCGAGTAATGGAAGCTACAAACTATTACAAGTTACAATTTTTTCAAAACAAAAAAAATCGGACTTGACACTTCCAGCAAAACCACCATGTTGAGAAATCCATATCTACTGCAGATGTGAACATACCTTGATTGTGATACACAAACCTTCTACAACTGCTCAAATACTTTTTGTCCTGATTTTTTCACTCCCACCCATCAAGCATGAAGTGCTAAACCACCATATATGAGAAGAACTACAACCTTGCAATCACCCTAGCTGCTGAATATGTAAATAACTAGGTGAAATAGAAGTTGAATGTTGGAATTTCATCTCTAACACCACCACAATTAAGACCTAAACATTGTAGTAACTAACCTTATGCTGAAAACAGACTTGAACCCAGTAATAACATACCCAAAAACACATGAAAACAACACTATATGTAACAAGAACACTACATATTATGCATACCAAATTAGATTGTAGTACAAGAAAATAAAAACACTCAAGAAACTTAGATCTTCATGACTTATTATCAACTTATATTTCCTCACATTACTTCATGATGGATGAAAACAGATTTGCTTTTAAAGAAAACTTGTGAGGCTAGAAGAGAGTCCTAGTCATGCTTACCACATGTCACTATAACATTTCCATCATGAGTTGGAGGACACCTCATGGATACATTGGACAGCTCATATGACATGTCAAGCTAAAAGACATGTCAAGCTAAAGGACATGTCATGCTTAGACTAAACCTTATCTAGCATTAACCTTAAGCTAGTCTTTAAAGCAAGATTAAGCAATAAACAAACCATAAAACATATTATAACATATCATGCTTATCTTAAACTAAACAAGAATTACCTTAACCATATGAGATGTGTTGCGCAAAACACAAAAAAGTCTAACATTCAAAACCTAATTTCCTTCCCATTAAACCCTATGAAGATTCAACAAAAAAAAGTTTCACTATCAATAATAAATCATAACCAATATACATTCGGATGTAAATAAAAATAAGAAAAGATTGAATAAATAATTCCCCGAGACCTACATTTTCACCGTTCTTCTTGTTCTTCTTCATGTTCTGAAATTGGAGATCTAACTTTTTTATAGATGAAAATCAAAGGGTTAGAACTAGAGTCGAATTAGGAATCCTAAAATTAGGTGAGAACTTAAAAAGAAACGTAAAATTGGGCATATAAAGGGGTTGAACACGGGACCCGCTCCTTAACCAACTGACATACCACTTTACCAAGCGATTTTTGTTGTCTTATGTTGTTGATATTTTATATATACACATATTTATCTATAAAAACTTGAAATATTATTAAATTTTTAATATACGTGATCCGAATTATCTGTGCCGAACTAGTATACGTAAAACGAATTATACACGTACGTATGCCGTTTCGAATTATTCCCGAATCACGAATCGTTGACCGGATTGTTGACCGAATTTAAATTTTTTAAATTCGAATAATACCCGTACGTATGCCGTTCCATACGTTTGCCGATGACCGAATTGCTAATTAGGATTTCAAATCTTGAGTACCAAAGCTAGGTGTTGGACATTTGTTGGGTACCAAACGTTTATTTATTTTTATTTATAATTAATATGACTGCATAATTTAAATAACTGCTGAGAAGACTGAAGCGGGTCAACTAAAAAACTCAGTGATTAAAGGACCAAAAACGTCTTTTTTAGCTAGGATGATATGGAAAGCTGGCAAATAGCCACACCTAACTTTCTGTTTACTGGGTTTTTTTTTCAAATAGGTCTAGATTTGCAAAGTTAAAAAAAAAAAGAGCCTTGATATGTAAACCCGGAAAAAAAGGCCTATTTTTGCAATGCTGCTAATGGGGTGCCATTTTACTTGGGGGTGTACCAAATTGTAAATAAGACAAAACATGATTTGGCAAGAGATTGGTACATCCCAAGCAGAATGATACCCCATTAGCAGCCATGTATTTTTGTTTTTTTGCCCACTAGTCTTTCATGCTTCTCTCAAAAAAAATAAAAAAAATAAAAATCGTGCAATTGCAATAATTATTGTAACATATAGGTGCAGGACTTTGCCTTCTGTCGGTGGAATAATGGAGAGAATGAGAGGTTGCCAATGGAATTTATACCTGGTAAAAAGTGAACCATTACTTTGGCAAAACAGTTCCGTGATGATATATAATGGGTTAAACATGATAAGTGCATCAATTCACTTTCTATCAATGCAAAGGTAACCATATCCAGACGTACTGGCCTATATTTGCAATTGAGAGGGAGAAACCACACCTACCTACTTGTTGGATCCACGTGAAATATTTAGCCACTCTCGGCTCTATTAAATACCACTGGATTGTTGCATTCTTCAGTTATCAGATTTTAGCTCAACCACATGTCATGCTTGATCGGATGAAAATTATCTGTTTGTACCTTATTTTTGGTCCTCTTCGATTTTATCTTGGCACTTGTTTTGCCTGTTAAAACTTAAAAACCTCGTCAGGGACGGAGCCATAAATGAACATGTGCAGAACTCAAAGCTTATACACATGTATTTTCACGTGTTTTGTTAGTACTTCATCCGTTTTCGTTTTAAAAAAAATAAATAAATTTAAAAAAAATAAAAAGTATTTCTTTTTTGAAAAACCAAGAGAGTATGGAAAAAAAAAACATCATGTATTTTCACAAAATCTCCAAAACACCTTTTTATTTATCTTGACTTAAACTTAAAATAAAATCATATAATGAAGGATAACTTTTAAAATGAACACTGGATGCATCCTAATATAAATTAAAAATAAGAAACCCAATTAATTGATACAATGATTTTTACAAGCTGGGACTTGTTGGAAAATTAGTCATCTTCCAATAGACTGCCTTTTGTACCTTATTTTTGGTCCTCTTCGTGCATGCTTTATCTTGGCACTATTGTTCAATGAATTTGTGTTTTGCTTGTTCAGTACAAGTAGGAGTAGATTTTTTTCACGAAGGAAATGTAAAAACTGTAAAACTTAACCGTCAGGGACGGAGCCATAAATGAACATGTGCAGAACTCAAAGCTTATACACATGTATTTTCACGTGTTTTGTTAGTACTTCATCCGTTTTAAAAAAATAGGCCAAATTTAAAAAATAAAAGTATTTCTTTTTTGAAAAACCGAGAGAGTATGGAAAAAAAAAAACATGTATTTTCACAAAATCTCCCAAAAACACCTTTTTATTTATCTTGACTTAAACTTAAAAAATAGCAAGGATGAAACTGGATGCATCCTAATATAAATTAAAAATAAGAAAAAATATTTGAAAATAGGTAGGATAAAACTGTTTACATCCTGGCTATTTTTACATTCACGTCCATTTAAGCATTATCAAAATCTAAATATCCTTTTCACCAAGGGATTGTTGATTTTGGTCTTTTTAACTAATTTTGTGTTTTTTTATTTTACTTTTTACCAATCTTGGCTCCGGGTCCAAATAACTTGGACAAATAGATTCTGAATATCACTGCTGAAATATTTGGATTGCGCATTTGTTGTTTTTAACCACATTGGCATGATTAAATGAAGCCCACTGCTCTTGGTGGGTAGACCCTCACGGATTATGCAAGGCTGCTAATGGGTGTACCCATTTGATTGGGGTATACCAATCTCAAGGCAAATAATTATGTTTTGTCTTATTAGTATTTTGGTACACCCCAAGCAAAACCAGTCCCCTATTAACAACCTTGTGATTATGAATCTTGCCATGAAAAAACTTTAAGCACTACTTACTATTATAAAATCACATCATCCTATTCCTAGCCACTAACTTCATTTCCCTGTAGCAAGAAATCACACACCATGCATAGCCTCAGCAACATTATGAGGATTCTTTTATCAATCTTAGCAGTCTCATCTCTTCTTCTCTTACTACTCTCATCAACAACAAACAAACCCATCACAAAGAAAATCCACAATGTCGTCTCCAAATCATCTACTACTTCATCGCCATTACACGTTCCCGATGAAAATCTCCAAGTTGCACATTCCAACTGTGAAGGCACTCTATACCCAGAGCTTTGTATTACGACTCTCGCTTCTTTGTTCCCCGGTGCCAGCCTGAAAAGAAAGTCGATAGCAGAACTTATCTCTGGAATTATTAACCATACCGTCGACATTGTGAAGATTTCAGCTTCTAATTGTACTGGTATCAAGAACAAATTCGGAAACCAACTCGATCCACGTGAAAACCGAGCTTTAGACGACTGTCTTGAGCTTTTTGAAGATACGGTTCTTGATCTTGGTGAAGCTTTATCCGATTTGCAGTCGCGAAACACATCCGCAAAGCGTTACCATCACTTACAGACATTGTTTAGTGCTTCAATGACTAACCAGTTCACTTGCCTTGACGGGTTCTTTTACAGTAAAGGCAATGTACGGAAACAGATTGAGAAAAGATTGTATAGAATTTCCCAGTTGGTGTCAAATTCTCTTGCAATGTTGCAAAAAATTCCTAAAGAGAAGAAGAAAACTCCTGCAGACCAGCAAGTGTTTCCTGAGTACGGTGAAATGGTGGACGGTTTTCCAAAATGGGTGACTAGAAAAGACCGGCGATTGTTGCAAGCCTCTACAAATGCAACTGCATTGAGTATCGATTTGGTGGTGGCGAAAGACGGGAGCGGGAATTTTACGACAATAAGTGAAGCCGTAGCAGCTGCGCCGAAATCCTCGACCAAAAGGTTTGTAATTTACATCAAGGAAGGAGGATATTTTGAAAATGTAGAAGTAGTGAAAAAGAAAACCATGATAATGTTCATTGGTGACGGAATCGGAAAAACCGTTGTGAAGGCTCACCGGAATGTCGTTGACGGCTGGACTACTTTCCGATCAGCTACCGTCGGTAAGTCTGCCTTCCTTCAAATTTCGCATTTATGTGGTTTTTTCTATGCATTATTGCTGCTTAGGTGACCATCAATGTGATGGAACCAGGATCTGTTTAGTTGGTCGACCATCAACATTTTCATCTCAGTTTTGGGGATTAAATTCTGCAATCATAACTCAATATATGCACCCTTTCATACAGCTGTGATGGGTAAAGGATTTATTGCAAGAGATATGACATTTGAGAACTCAGCTGGTCCAAGCAAACACCAAGCTGTTGCATTGCGAAGCGGAGCAGACCTGTCAGCATTTTACCGGTGCAGTTTCGTGGGGTACCAAGACACCCTCTACGCACATTCGCTTCGACAGTTCTACAAAGAGTGCGACGTATACGGTACAGTCGACTTCGTTTTTGGCAATGCCGCAGTGGTACTTCAAGACTGTAATTTATATGCACGCAAGCCGAATCCAAATCAGAAGAATATTTTCACTGCTCAAGGAAGAGAGGATCCAAACCAGAATACTGGAATCTCAATCTTGAATTGCAAAGTTACTGCAGCAGCTGATTTGATACCATTCAAGTCTGAATTTAAGACGTACCTGGGAAGGCCCTGGAAACAATATTCAAGAACCGTTTACCTGCGTTCGTTAATTGACGACGTTGTTGATCCTCGGGGATGGTTAGAATGGGATGGCGACTTCGCACTAAGTACATTATACTATGGAGAATATATGAATAGGGGATCCGGCGCAAATACTATCAACAGGGTGAATTGGCCGGGTTATAGAGTTATTAATAGCTCTAGTGAAGCAAATCAATTCACAGCAGAATCATTTATCCAGGTTAGTGACTGGCTACCTTCTGATAATATCCCATTTTACTCTGGTTTGAACCAAATTGTGCATCACAAAAGTTAAGCGAATAATGATATGAAAAGACAGATGGGTTTGGAGACCCATCAAACTGTAATCGGTTTTCATCAGAATTGGAAAAACATGAGATTATAATAAAAGGTTGTATTCATTACCAATCACTTATCATTCAGTTGTTTTATCCAAACAAAATACGACATGCACACCGTTTATATATACACATTCATGGATTCTTATTTGATATTATACGCTGACCTGAAAGGTAAACTGAATTCGTGGACAACATTACTTGATAATCATGAATATACTTCAGTGACCATCTCTAGATATACTTCAGTGACCATCTCTAGATATACTTCAGTGACCATCGCCAGCTGCTTCTGCAACCAGTGGAACAGATTTTGCCTGAAAACCAAACAAGAAATCCGTGAAACCATTATTACTCAACAAATACCAACCAATTTAGCGTTCTGGTCCAAATGTTAAGGCTAGTAAAATGAATGATGAAACTCACAAGATCTCGGAACTTCAGAATGTAAAACATCTCCAAGTATCGCCGGGTCTCACGCCTTTCAAGTTTTGAGACATACTTCCAAAAACCATAAACACCAGCTAGTGTCATTAGTCTTTCTGAATAGATCTTCCAAGTATACCTACAAAGTCACATTAGAAGAAATATCAAGGTGATGTCAATCATACAACTATCTTTTGTATGACCAAGATAAATGTTTTTAGTGAGCCGATCAGGGATAGGATGACGTTACCTGTCATAAATCCGCTGAATCCCCGCAGAGGAGATCTCATCCCAGTGGCTAGGTTCCTTCTTGCAGCGCTCAAAAAAATCTGCCATGAGTTCACCGGCATGATTAGGGTGATATGGATCAACGTGGAAACCCGATTTTCCATGTTCGATTATCTCAGCAGGACCTCCATGACAAGTAGCAAATGTTGGAAGACCACAAGTCATCGCCTCCACAACTGTGAGGCCAAATCCTTCATAGAGAGCAGGCTATATTGACAAAACAGAGTTTGGTTAATAGAATATTTCAGAAGTGACAAGCTATGTTGTAAAAGGTGCCCCGGGCGCTCGCCTAGGCGCGTGAGGCGCCCCTAAGTAGAAAAGCGCCCAAGGCGCCAAAATAAAGCTTACTTATGTTGTTTTCTAAATCTCGGGCGCTGGGCTTGGCGCCTCGCCTAGCGCCTTTTACAACATAGGTGACAACCAAGTATTTAGAACCCAAAGGATGCAAGAGGACTACATACTTGCACAAATGCACCCCTTGTATCAGCAATGTAGCGGTAAAGTTCACCATTACGTGCCCTGTTCATCTGCGCTGATATCCATCGAAATTGGCCGTTCAAGTTGTACTGCTTCATTAGGTCGTGCATCTTCTCAATCTCAGCAATTTCTTCTCTGTCGTTGGATTTTTTGACATCATTGTAACCAGCAACCACAACAAGGTTTACAGAATCCCTGAGTCTAGTATTCTTAGCATACCACTCTACCAGTCCTGTTATGTTTTTCACTCGATCAAGCCTCGCCATGGAAAAGATAATGGGTTTGGACCGGTCACCCAAAGTACCTCTGGTAACATAAATTAGAAATCACGCATTTTATTATGGAAGATACAAAATCAATGAAGTTGAAATGCAGTTGAAAAAAGAGCTTACATGTGTTCGTCGTTCTGATCTGGATCATACAAAAACTTTTCAATTGAACCATGTAAAGATGTAAGTCTTTTGTCCTTTTCAGAGTAGGGGAAGTATATGGACATATCAGCCCCAGGTGAAACAATATTAAACTTGGGGTCAAAAACATCAATGCCATGAACCACTCTGTATAATCCCGGAAGAGTAAACGTTGTGTGGCTCTCATACTGCCCAACCGTATTCTTGCTGTTGAAGTTATCACACACAAATCACATTAGAATCTGAAGAATTTAGATACATATAATAACACATAATGATTAAACGGCAACGTGTTCTGTGAGATACCTTCCAGCAATCTCTTGATATGTACTGGTGATGATAAAATCCGCGTTGTTCATAGCAATTATATCAGCAGTAAACTGGCAGGAGAAGTGGTATTTGTCCTCGAATTTCCTCCAGTATATATCAGAGTCAGGGTATTTTGTTTTCTCCAAGGCGTGTGCAATGTTACACTGGAAAAGAAGCACGTAAGAACTTAGATATATGACTCATTTCGATGATAGATTAAATAAGGAATTACAAATTCATGTCACACCTGTGTAATTCCCAATTTATAAGATAACAGCGACGCAACAAGATTTCCATCACTGTAATTTCCAATGATGAAATCTGGAACTCCCTGCAACTCCGCAGCAATTTCACTTGCTGCATCCTACAAAAGCATATGAAATTGAAGGAAAAGAAGATGACTTGGAGAACAGGAATGACAAACCAACCTGAAAAAGGACCTTAATGAAACAAGCCAAAATCTGAACACGAATGACAAACCAACCTGACAAATTAAAAGAAGTAACACTTAACAAGATGACCTTACCTCTGCAAAGGTCTCTAGATAAGGCCAGACATCAAATCTTGAGATCCATTTACGTAGAATTCCATGCTCAGTTCTAAAAGGAACCCGCAGAATGTGTGTATATTGTGTCCCTGTGATTCTTTCTAACCGTTGATTGCATGTCGTACCTTTTGCATCAGGTATTAAACGAGTAACCTTCGATCAATGGATACTTTAGTATTAGATATATACCAACAAACACAATTTAATCGAGACCATCAAACAAAGAAACAACTAAATCCTCACCAAACTACTATTGAATCAGACAATAATCTAGTGCACTTACTATAAGGATTCTAGGAGTAACATTAAGTCCCTGCTTTTTTATTCTCAAAAGCATTTCATTTTCCAGTGCACGGACTTGATCCAGTATATACACAACCTGGAGAACAATTAAACAGATTCAGCCACAATAATGTCTAATATTCAAAGAACTCTAAGAAACCAACAGAGGTACAGAATGTCAGTACCTGACCACCAGTGTCAGGTAAACCCAAAACATTTGCTTGGCCAAAGTATCCATGAGGAGAGACAATGACAACATTGAACACCATAGGTAGTCTCCCGAGAAATTTTTCTAAGGAGGCTGGATCAGGAGCCTGAAGGATGTCCAACAGAAGATGTACGTTCTCTGATACACGGCCTGCACTATCACCCCAACCTCTTTCAAAACCCATTTCCTGGAATCTGGTCCAATACAAGAGGCAAACATAAACATGCATAAATAATAAGTGCTATTAAACCGAACTTGGAAAAGTATTAATTGGAATAAGTACGTACAAGAAGGGACTTGATGCATTAGTATGTACCAGCTTACTTGTGTTCGAAGTCAGAATATGGCGCATCTGCCGAGAGCTTAGAGAGATATTCCTCTGCCTTCACCAAAGAAGACTCGAGTCTAGTCAAGCTATGTATACGGTCATTCAGCATCATAACCTGGGGAATAATGTTAGCTAAATAACTGACCTTTATTTTATTTCTACTGAGAGGTAGGATACAACAGTGAATTCCTAGACTATTAGGCAAGTAGGAAATTCATTACCGAATATTGGAATGTGTTTTAGAAGAGAGGCACCAGTGTAGATGTCTCTCTAATTGGATACCCATGACCTGAGGTCAACTCATCCAGACCCTCTAATTCACACACCAAAAAAGGGGGAGCAGGGAGGAGCAACATCTCAGATGGAGGCCAAGCCACATGGAGATACCCCCAGCTCGTGAACTGTAATACCATATTCCAATTGAAGTGATTAGGTCCACAATAAGATTGGAACTCTTTACTTCTTTGTCTGTAAGAATTTTCATGTTAACGAGTTTCTAACTCATGTCATTGATATCAACACCCAACAAATCTACCAATCTACAACAGAGGCATCTGCACATGGTTGGAACTCTTAAAACACTAAATCTAATAAAATGAACTAACGAGAAGGAAAATCAGAATCATACATACCTGGCCTTTGAACTTGTGGGCACGAAGAAAATTTAGCAAAGGCTCCAGACAATCTTTATTCCGGAACATATTGGATGATAAATGCTTATTAAGAAACTGAACACCATTTCCGATTGACGAAGATTGATTTGGCTTCGGAAAGTTGGCATTAAATGGTTCAAAATCCAACTCCAGTACAACTTGACTACTAAACCTGACACAAGCAATTCAGGACCAAACACTTAACAAAATTTCAACAAAGTAATCACTCTAGAATGTCCAAAATTGTAGAACAAAGTAACCGAAAACAGAATTACACAACATAATTACTTACTGGCCATCAACAAGTTCTTCTTTAAATTTGAGATACTCAGAAATGCTCAGTTGTTCAACAGTCAAGTCATTAACATTGACCCTAACATATTCCCACACACCTGGCCTTGGCCTGACTGCTATTGCTACAAATGGTGGCAAAATGATTGCTTCCTAACAAATGAAAACACTAAAATTAAGCAAAAAATAAAAATCCAAGATTAAACAAAATACTAAGGTTTTAGAAATAAATTAGTACCTGGGTAGCTTTGAGAACTTCACCAAAAGGACCATCAAGTAGATTGGGTGCACATTTATTAGTTTCACTACATATGTTTGTTAATTCATCTATTAATGTATGGGGTTGCAGTATCCCTTTCCCTTGTTCAACATACCTTCATAAACATAAAACAAGCAAAATATATGTAAAACTCTGACTAAAAATGTACCAAAATGGAAAATCAAAGGAAAGTTATGAACCTGGATAGCAGAGAAATGAGTTCATTCCGATGAGCTAAAAGAGTGTCTTCAACTCTTTCTCTTACACTTGGTGCTCTTTGAAATTTAGGGTTCGGCATGATGATTCTTACTTATTTTCTCTTACTAAGCGAGATTGATGATTTATATATAATAAGCGAGCAGAGCACTAGTTGATCAACAAAGTGTAAGAAATGATAAAAGTGGGAATTTAATTTAATTTAATTTTTGGATTGGTGAAAATAAGTGAAAATCCGGGGGCAAAGAGATGTGTTATTGAGATACCTTTTGTGGGACAAATGGCAGTGAAATGGTGAACCTGAAAACCCTTGAGTGGGGGGCCCACAATTTTGAAGAAAAGACGAGAAACTGCATGCATGAACGCCACGTTTGATCATCGTATTACGTGAAAAGATGAAGTACGTGTAAAGTTTCAACGTTGCTAACAGGGGATACCAAATTAATTTGGGGTTTGCTGAAATACAAATAAAACAAACCACATCTAAGCATAGTGTTGGTACACCCCCAGCATTTAGGTACCCTATTAGCAGTCTTGTAAAGTTTGATTATTATAGTATTTTATTTTTTGTCTGTATCGTGTCGACTTCGAGATCATAACTAATTCCGCCAATAAAACGTACCCTAGATGAAGTACGTGTAAAGTTTGATTTTGATTTTTATTTTTTTTCCTTCTTCTTCTTCTTACCGACTTCGAGATCATAAGTATTCCGCCAATAAAATGTACCCTATTTGAGTGTCCATTGGCGAGAGAGGTTGATGGGATCATGACCGCTAACGGGGACCGAAATTGCCAGGGTGGGTACCGTTTCATATAAGACAAAAGAATTGTATCCGATCATGGTTGTCGGATCACGCAAACGGTACCCCTGCTAATTTCAGTCCCCCATTAGCAGCATTGGATGGGATGATGAAACAGAGTTGATGTGCTTGACCAATGAGTAATAATCTGAGTTTGCTACATGCTCCCCAGTACACTGCAACAGACGTCTCTCCCGGTGATTATTATTACCCTGGCGTGTGTCGAAAATATTTGGAAGCTGCTACTTATACCCATTTTTATAAACCACAATTTTACACCCCTATGTGTCATTTTTATCTACCATAAATTTCATCATCACCCTACCTTACCTGGAAAAAACAGGAGGTCCGTTTTAAAAGTGAGCTAATAAGACATGGACACATAGGGGTGTAAAAATTTTAGGGTATTAAAGTGGGGGATTTTTAGCATTTTCGAAAATATTTTACAATCTGGATTACTATAATCGGCCAGGCAAGTGATGAAGAATGATTATGCGTACAACATTGCCGGCCAAGTCAGTGATGAGCAAAGGTTGTGCATTACTGCATAGACTGTCAAGTGCTAATTTGTTAGTTTCACTACATATGTTTTGATGGTGGTTTTTAGCCTAGGGTTAAAATCGTAAAACCCTAAACCCAAGTAGACAGTGACGTCACAACATTTACTAGGCGCATTTATTGAAATCTTTAATGTGTCTGTAAATAATTACCGGGGTATCTTTTTCAATTAGGGTTACGACAAGCCAAACCCTAATTCCCACGTGTGCCAATGGCAAACCATGTCAGCCACACTAACCGCACCAAAGCATGCCATCCATGCTAGCCGCACCTCTGTGCCAATGGCGAACCGTGCCGACCACACTAACCACGCCAAAGCATGCAAACCATGCTAGACGCACCCCTATGCCAATGACAAATCATGCCAACCATACTAACCACGCCAAAGCATGCCAACCATGCTAGCCGCACCCCTATGCCAATGGCAAATCATGCCAGCCATACTAACCGCGCCAAAGCATGCCAACCATGCTAGCCGCACCCCTATGCCAATGGAAAATCATGCCAGCCATACTAACCGCGCCAAAGCATGCCAACCATGCTAACCGCACCTTTGTGCCAATGTCAAATCATGTCAGCCACACCAACCGCGCAAAAGCACGCCAACCATGCTAGTCGAACCTCTGTGCCAATGGCAAACCATGCCAGCCACACTAACCGCGCCATGCCAAACGCACCTCACCATGGCCCCATACCAACTTAGCCACGCCACCATGATGGCCTTCCCTACACGGCTACCAAAATGAATACGTGCAACAATCAATGGTTTCCCTTCAATCCCAGGAACAAATCCTGGCCGTCTAAGGTTACCAAACGACCTTGGCCCAAAAACCTAGATTGGTCACGCACCTAGCCAAAGCTAGCCACGCCATGCGCCCATGGAAACCCTTGGCCCCACATGCCAAGCCAAAACCGCACCTAGCCAAAGCTATCCATTTCATACGCCCATGGCAAACCCTTGGCCCCACATGCCAAGCTAAAACCGCACCGAGCCAAAGCTAGCCATGCCATGCGCCCATGGCAAACCCTTGGCCCCACATGCCAAGCCAAAACCGCACCTAGCCAAAGCTAGCCACGCAATACGCCCATGGCAAACCCTTGGCCACACATTCCAAGCCAAAACCGCACCTAGCCAAAGCTAGCTATGCCATACGCCCATGGAAAACCCTTGGCCCCACATGCCAAGCCAAAACCGCACCTATCCAAAGCTAGTATGTCATACGGCCATGGAAAACCCTTGGCCCCACATGCCAAGCCAAACCGCGCCAAACCATGACATGCCAACGGCATGCCAACCTAGCCGCGCCACCATGCTGGCTTTCAGTACACTGCTACCAAAACGAAGGCGTGCAACAATAAACGGTTTCCCTTCATCCCCAAGAGCAAATCCTAGCCATCCAAGGTTGCCAGACAACACATGGTAACCTTTGGCCCGGAAACCTAAGTTTGGCCACGCCAAACCATGCCATGCCAACCTAGCCGCGCCACCATGCTGGCCTTCCCCATGCGGCCACCAACGAACGAAAGCGTGCGGCGATCAACGGCTACCTTGCCTCTTAAGATACAAGATCTCGACCGTCGAAGGTCACCAAGCTACCAAGTCACTCAAGCTCGACTTGCCAGGAAACAACGACGTGCCACATGTTTTCCACAAAAACATTCGAGACATCAAACACATATCACAAACTGGGGGATCCTCTTTGGATATTTATTTGGTGGTTTACAGCGTGCGGTGTACACTACGCCCGTCATAAGGAAGTGTCATAAGGTGAGGCGGTTAGTAAATGTTGGGAGTCAATGGTGAAACGCTCAACAATCAATTCCATACATTAACTATTTTATGGAACTATTTATGGGTGAAAACTATTCCTGGCAATTTTGGTAATTTGGGGTGTGTGGATGAGGAATGAATCTAAACCTTAAACAAATGCACTACGCGGTGAGTGCTTGTAGATTCGAGAGATCAATCCGTGCAAGTCCGGCCTAAACCAAGAAATGGCCATTCCATACTTGTTTCAGTCACAAAGTGAAGGATATGGGGTTGATCTTAGGGAGGGAAGCGAAGAAGGTGTTGATATTGTGAAGGTGTTGGCTATGTATAACTTGTATCAGAAAGCTGAACTGGCTTGCAGAATGTAAGCTATCAGTTACGGTGTTTGAATACGATTGTATCAATACTTTCCTCTGTTATCTTGTCTTGTTCTGTCTTGTTCTTGAAAAATAGGGAGGAGAACCTATTTATACAAGTCTTTTAGCCCAACCTTCGTATCTCATGGGAAGTGGAGAAAGTGGAGTGATGGAGTAGTGGAGTAGTGTGTTGATGTCACACGACCAGGCTTGCCCACTTCTCCCATCATCACTAACCATCCATGACTTCATGCCACGTTCTTGTGATGGCGCGTTGTGCGCTGCACGCTGTAAACCTCCAGACCAATACCTCAGTATGTATCCCCCAGTTTGTGACATGATTGATGTCTTGAACGTGTGGATCGTGGGACCCACATAAAGTAGCATGTAATGCTACGTTATTTAGAAAATTGATACTTGTGAAGTATCGTGTGTATACTATGCAGGTAATGCATCGAGTATAATCAGCATGTATGAAGCATCGTTGTTTGAGCGTCTCAAAATAACCTCATGTCCAGCTTACTTCATGTGATTGTTTGGAGGTTGCGCAAACAAGTCCTCCCTTGGCCGACCACATAGTGTGGTAGAGTGACGGATGATGATCACCATAACTCCGCACTGACCAATTAACTCTTGACCAGGGCTATGTAACTAAGCCGGTGAAGTTGGACGGACGAGATGATCTTTGAGACACTCATCTGCGACCATTGATGGAATTAGGGTTTATGAAGAAGTGCGCAAGCATCACTTTTCATCTTGGTCGAATCCAAGCTTGGGACACAATTTTGGCTAGGCCGATCATGCATGTGTGTAGAAGACATGACAGTATAGGCGCCCATACCTCATTGTCTCACGAAAGTGTGATCCGGGCCACTCAATTTGTCCTGCGGAGTTGTGTGGTTGAGATCAATTTGCGATAGAAAACTGGTGCCGCAAAAGCCGCTCCTCATGCCATCTTTAAGCGCGCGTTCCAAGACGACCAGGCTTGGTCGGTCCTGGCCGATTGACCCAACGTGTAGGTGGTAGGCTGGATCTCACGTCCATACCCTGACATCCCATAGAAACATGATCTAAGCCACTCAATTTATCCGGTGAAATAGAGTGGTCAAGATTAGTTTGCAGCTTGGGAGGTGCGACCACACTTGTTTTGGGCGCGCGAATCGAGACATATAACCAAGTTCGGTCTTGGACGGTTGGGTGTGGAGATAGGTGGGCCCGTAATGATCATGTTGATACTTACCGGACCTGCTTAGCCTATTCCGGGATCCTCCATCCGCTCCGGAGAAGATGGACGTTCATGATCGCGAGACAAATCCTAGTTAGGGCATTTCCGGTCGTGTGTCACACCCGATTTTGGGCGTGCGAATGGAGGTGACCAACTATAGTTGGTCATGACCGATCAGTCAGGTATGTAGGTGGGCCCACGATGGTTGTTTTGACATGCTCTGGGCCCTCTGAATCTACATCTACACCCTCCATCTATACTTGCGAAGATGGATGGTTGAGACTGTTTTGCGACACATGTAATGTGCCGCAAACCCTAATTTAGGGTTTTCCGTCCATACTGATATGGTTTGGACATTTTGGAAAGCTAGGCCAATCTTTTGGGGAGGCCGACCATGCGGGGCCCGCGTTGATTCGGCAGCGGATATTCCATACTTGCTTGGGGGTTATGGAATCGATCTAGGCCATCTAATCATGCTGGTGGAGTTGGATGGTCGTGATCATATCCAGACTGATACGGTCAGTCCGGATGCTCAATCGGGCTAGTATAACACACCGAGAGTGGCTCAATCGGGCTAGTATAACACACCGAGAGTTGCAGCCTGTACGGGTATTTTGTACATGTTTCATTATAATACTTGGAGATTCGTGTTGCTCTTCTGAGAGCAACACTCAGTCGTCATGCCGCACTAATAATGAGTACAGAAAATACAAGGCTGGTTGCGCATTAATTAATAATGTTGTAAATTCACAGGGTATATGGGATTGTTGCTACATGCTCCAACCTGGATAAATTTCGTGTATTTAATTCACAGAATGGGATTGTTCCCACATGCTCCATTTTAGGTGAATTAGTAAAGTAAAAGAGTATCCATAACTTATTAATGGCCTTATCTTTTACAAGATGTTAGCGCATAATATTTGGGTTTTACAATTTTAACCTTAAATGAAAATCCACCATCAACAAGGACATCAATTCCATACGTTAACGGTTTTATGGAACATCAATTCCATGCATGCGGTTATCACCTCCTCCCATTTACTTACCCATTTATCCATCCCTTAATGAGACCATAGTACGTTTTACTTCGACTTGTATAAATAGGTCTTACCTATTTTCACAGAACAACAAGTTCATTCTGGAATATACAACACTCAGAAAACACTTGCTAGCTTACCACTTGTTAGCCTCCCCACTTTTATGATACAAGTCACAGTAACACAACTACTCTTCCAGAATAAACTATTCTGGTCTCATCACTTTCCTTGCTTCCCTCCCCAAAACCAACCCATTCTCCTCCACTTTGTGACCGAAGCAAGTCCGGAACGGCCATTTCTTGGTTTAGGCTGGATTTGTACAGATTGATCTCTCGAACTTATAGTACTCCCTTGGAGTACATTGTTTAGGGTTTAAATTTTTTCTCACCTATACACTCGAAATTACCGAAATCAACAGAAACTATTGTCACCTACAAACAATTGGCGACCACAACGGGAGGTTCGATATTTCGGTTACAATGTCAATTTTCGACTATCGATCAAGTCCTTCGACCCGGATGTCAAGATAGTAGAGGAAGACGATCCACTCCGACTCAGTTACCCGACGACTCGATTATCAATCATGACATGACAAGGGATGATTGGTGACTTCCCAGAGGATTAAAAAAAAATGATCCGCCCAGGGATCAACGACTCGGTTACCAGACAACTCAGTAACGGCGGGGGACTTCCCACGGCCGTGTTTCTAGTAAAGGTTGGTCCCATACTCGGAGGTCTACTCTCATCAGAAAACCTAAGAAACCGAGTAAGCCTTACCTAGAAAAAATACATGGTTTGCGTTTTCAAAGTTTTACAAGAATGATAAAACCGATAACCATGTTATGTTTCATCCCATGTCATCTACCAACACACGGTTCCATGGTTTACCTGAGATGTTTGCACCACTTTCAATCACAACTAGAAACAATCCTAAACATTTCATTTCAAAAGAATAATCCAAAACTGTCAAGGTAACATTTATCTATCAACCCAAGAAAACCAGAAAATCAAAAACCATAAACTAGGCGTCTCATTTGCTTTTCAAAAAAAACAAAACTAAAAACAAGAAGTTCAAGAGACAAAAATGTATTCAAGGAAAGTTTTCCAACATCGGCTTGCTCCTCTTAGCAAAGGCCTCCTTTGTGCTCTGGAGAGCAGCCCTTTTCAACTTCAGTTTCTGACACAATTTTTTGAATTCCGCTTCCTGCTTCTTTACCGTGTCTGCGGAAGGACCTTCGACTATTTCAACCAGAAACTTTTCAACCTCAGAGAATCCGTTAATGAACCAAGGAGCATTGAACTCGAAATCATGCAAATATCACGATGAAACCTCCAGATCGAAATTAAATCCTTAGAAACTGTGTGACCATTCACGTTGCACATGTCGTCGATCGAAGACAAGACTTCCTCCACGCGCTTGACCAGCACGTATCGACTAGTAATTTTCTTGGTCGTGGCAATATGACCGTGGCTTTCCCATATCTTGGTGTATAACGCCGCATGCTTAGCTGGCATGCTAAATCCCCCGATCAACACGTGATCCGGATAAGGAACCAGATATGGAGGAACAAATGTAGCGCCTACGACTACATCAATAAACGGCAGGGGATCCCTAACGACAATGGCACCAGGGTTCACATGAGCAATCTCCATTGTCGGAGTCACAACAACACTTTTGTCTTGATCGGCCTCTATTTCAAATCTACCAGGATTGGCTGACACGGCTGGAGACAAAGTCGTGTCTTCACCAGTTTCCTTCTCGAGTTCAGCTTTAGAACCGGTGTTGCTCTGCGATATCACGGTTTAGACACTCTTCAAACAAAAAAGAGAGAGAGAAAGAAGAAGAGCATGAAGAAGACTCACTGATCCGCTTTCAGACCGACTAGAGGAAGATTCATCACTGCTATTGAAAGAACTACTCCCGCCATCTCTGGATTCTGAGCTTTCATCCTTCTCAGATTCCCCTCCGTCATGGGTAGGCTCAGCATCTCTGATTTCTGTCTCAAGAGGTGCTATTTTCTGACTACGTGCAAGTTTAGCAAAGGCATTCACACTGCTAAGACCCTAGGCAAGGCACAAGGACAGACACTCAGGAACGAGACAAAGACATACGTAATCCGACTAAGTCAGGAAGAAAATTATACGTACTCGCATATTGGAAGATATAAAAGTCGGGAGAGCCTCCAGACCCGACTGAAAACCAACAACACGATTTTTAGATCCCCTCTAATTTACTTGGGGACTATCTGTATTCGGGATAACGGATTTTCGCTTGGGATCCCTCAGCAGTGGATGTTTTGCTAAAACCGTAGAAGAAGGCTTGCTGCGATGATTCTCTACCACACTGTTAACGAATCCATGGATACCAAGAAAATCGTCCTTCCAAAATGTGTTATACTTGGAGGTTGTTGATGGATTCCATTCCGTGAGAAGGAAATGGAGACTTTTACCCGAAATAAGAGCACCAGCATCAAGAATAGTCAACAATGGGACTTCTGGAACGACCGACTGATGAACAAGTGGGACCCCCTGATCAAAGCCCATATGCCGAGCCGCTCTATCAAACTTGTAATAGGTTGCTTTGCAAGATCCTCGGAAGAAAGACGGCACATGACCAGGCGTGCAACTTTGCATGAACACCATCTCTCCGATACTGAGATCCTCTTTAAAGACATGTTTGGAGAAGGAGTAAAGGTAGTGACCTGAGTTATAGATCCATGCACCGGAGCCCATGGACGAAAATCAACTGCATACGAGTTGTCAATAAATCTGACCAGGTTCGAACCAGTCTTGTACGCCTGTTCGACCAGCGCAGTATCCTAGAGCCACCCCAAGACTCAGGAAGTACATCCAACGGTTTCGGGGCATACTTCTCGAAGTGCTCCCACAGCCACGCCTGGAGAAAAGCGGCATGAATATACGAATCTACTTTCATGTATCCGTTTGAGGCTCGCATTTCCGAAACCAGTTGATCCAAGTGTGCATACAGAGAACCAAGAAACAGACTGCCAATGGGGAGAACGACACCTTTTGCCAATTTTATAGCAAACTTGATAAGTTCATGTCTTATCTCTTTCTTGCCCGAGCCGTCATCAAAAATATCTCTGGATAGCCAAAGAGCCAAGAATGCTGCAACATGAAGTATATTGTTCTTCTGGTTCGACTCTAACGTGTCAGGAAACCACTGAGACACTCACTAGTCATAGAAGCACTTCGTCTCATTTTCTTTTCGAATGAATCCTTTTAATTTCGCAACTAGGGTGGCATGCATTTCTTCTTCATCTACAGACAACTTAACATCAAGGTTTCCAACTACGGGAAGGTTCAAAAATACAGCCACGCTCTCCAAGGAAATGGTTATTTTACCCCATCTGCATACGGCCGTATGGGTGTCTGGACACCATCTGAAAACAAAAGAAACCAAGCCTGGAATATCTTTCCTAATCTGAAGCACCGCGGAAGCCGCACCGGCATCAACGATCTGTGCATTATTTAAATTGGTTCTTACATGCTCCTGGCTCATCATGAACTGCATCCATTTCTCGATGGAACGCAACGGACGCACAAAGATTTTAAAGTCAATAGGAGAGGCATGATATTTTTTCTTCTGAAGGAAAAACCTTACTGCGCCTCTTGGACGAACCGACCGGTCTTCTCCCTCACTTTCCGATCCGGTCAAAAGAATCGACACATAGTTGGGATGGTTTCTCCTAACCGTGGCCGATGTGGTGAAGAATTCATCATCTACGTTTGGTTTGGAGTTGCAAACGTCTTTCGGTACAACAAAACTTTCCTCAAGTGACATCATAATGAATATTCTCTCACGCTACTTTCACCTTCCAAATAACTACGATGGAACAATACGAAGAGAAATTATTGCAGAAAGTGCACATAAATTATTTTCACTCAAGACGCAAGCTAGTATGTTTCAAGGCCGTACCATGCAGCATAAAATTCTTGTCCAACCGTGGAGGTGCGCCCCACGATGGGAACCATACACACGGCCACACCAAAACAAGGATCAAACCCTAAAAAAAACTAGGTTTTTGTGGAAAGGATGGCAATTGCGCGCTTACTTTATACAGTAAAGTTGAGACGATCAACATTACTATGGTATTCATACCTAAGTACTACTACGAACTCGCACAAAACATGCATACGGATAGGATTCACACCAACATTTTCTACAAGGCCATGAAAAGGTGCGCATACGACTATGGTTTACACCAACACAAAAGAAAAGAGAAAAACAAGTTAAAGAAGAAGTGTTGGAAGGCATACCTGGGATTTGCTCGTCCGAACTGCTTTACTACTACCACATGGCTGAGATTAATAAATAAGCGTGAAACAAAAAGATATGTCGGCCCTCTTTTTATATACATGGTACGTGGGAGTTTGAACAAGGAAATGATTTCCTATTTTGAGCCAAGAAAGGAAAAGAGGAAGCCGGTCCCGCAAAGACCAATTTCCATGACCAAGACTGCTCACGCCATGCCTTGGCCCCATGCACTAAGCCATCCGCTCCATTGTCGCGGCCCCACCATGCCTCCCCTCACCGAGCCATGCCTTGCCATGGCCGCACCATGCCAAGCCATCTGTTCCATTGTCGCGGCCCCACCACGTCTAGCCGTCCATGCACGCCTCACCTCACCGAGTCGCGCCCTGTCGTGGCCACACCAGGCCAAGCCATCCGCTCCATTGCCACGACCCCACCGTACGCCAAACCGCCCGCTTACTTCGCCTTCCAAGACCGCGCCACCTTTGCCTCGGAGATGTACGACCAGACCAAGCCGGTAACTTTCGTCTCACCACTTCACGGTTTGCATCCCCATTACAACTTACGCAGGGCCGCCAACACGGGAAGCCAAAATTCTTTTTACCCCTCAAAAAGGTTAGTCGAATTTTCCTGACCATCTCTGCAATAACTTACGTCTCGATTTTATCCTTATTTGTCACCATCATATGCTTACCTTGCAACAAGGCACCTGTTTCGAGCTAAGCATGGGACTTAATGTTGATGTTGGTTTTTATCCTAAGGTTAAAATCGTAAAACTCTAAACCCTAGTAGATAGTGACGCCACAACATTTAAGTAATAAACATTTATTAGGCGAATTTATTGTAATTTTTAATGTGTCTGTAAATAATTACCGGGGTATCTTTTTCAATAAGGGTTACGACAAGCCAAACCCTAATTCCCACATGTCCCAATGGCAAACCATGCCATCCACACTAACTGCGCCAAAGCATGCCAGCCATGCTAGCCGCACCTCTGTGCCAATGGAAAACCGTGCCGGCCACCCTAACCGCGCCAAAGCATGCCAACCATGCTAGCCGCACTCCTATGCCAATGGCAAATCATGCCATCCATTCTAACCGCGCCAAAGCATGCCAACCATGCTATCCGCTCCCCTATGCCAATGGCAAATCATGTCATCCATACTAACCGCGCCAAAGCATGCCAACCATGCTAGCCGTACCTCTGTGCCAATGGAAAATCATGCCAGCCACACCAACTGCGCCAAAGCACGCCAACCATGCTAGCCGAACCTCTTTGCCAATGTCAAACCATGCCAGCCACACTAACCGCGCCATGCCAAACGCACCTCGCCATGGCCCCATACCAACTTA
This sequence comes from Papaver bracteatum, assembly GCA_023529315.1. Lineage (NCBI taxonomy): Eukaryota > Viridiplantae > Streptophyta > Magnoliopsida > Ranunculales > Papaveraceae > Papaver > Papaver bracteatum. Next base: position 178,740 of record JAJJWX010004946.1, on the reverse strand, counting down.
GCCGCGCCACCATGCTGGCCTTCCCTACGCGGCTACCAAAACGAAGGCGTGCAATAATCAACGGTTTCACTTTAATCCCAGGAACAAATCCTGGCCATCTAAGGTTACCAAACGACCTTTGTCCCATAAACCTAGCTTGGTCACGCACCTATCCAAAGCTATCCATGCCATGCGCCTATGGAAAACCCTTGGCCCCACATGCCAAGGAAAAACCGCACCTAGCACAAAGATAGCCATGCCATACGCCCATGGCGAACCCTTGGCCCCACATGCCAATCCAAAACCGCACCTAGCCAAAGCTAGCCATGCCATGCGCCCATGGAAAACCCTTGGCCCCACATTCCAAGCCAAAACCGCACCTAGCCAAACCTAGACATGCCATATGCCCATGGCAAACCCTTGGCCCCACATGCCAAGCCAAACCGCGCCAAAACATGCCATGCCAACGGCATGCCAACCTAGCCGCGCCACCATGCTGGCCTTCCCTACACGGCTACCAAAACGATGGCGTGCAACAATCAACGGTTTCCCTTCAACCCAAGAGCAAATCCTATCCATCCAAGGTTACCAGACAACACATGGTAACCTTTGGCTCGAAAACCTAAGTTTGGCCACGCCAAACCATGCCATGCCAACCTAGCCGCGCCACCATGCTGGCCTTCCGTACACGGCTACCAAAACGAAGGCGTGCAATAATCAACGGTTTCCCTTCATCCAAGGAGCAAATCCTAGCCATCTAAGGTTATCAGACAACACATGGTAACCTTTGGCCCGAAAACATAAGTTTGGCCATGCCAAACCATGCCATGCCAACGGCATGCCAACCTAGCCGCGCCACCTTGCTGGCCTTCCCCATGCGGCCACCAACGAATGAAAGCGTGCGGCGATCAACGACTACCTTGCCTCTTAAGATACAAGATCTCGACCGTCGAAGGTCACCAAGCTACCAAGTCACCCAAGCTCGACTTTCCAGGCAACAACGACGTGCCACATGTTTTCCACAAAAACATTCGATACATCAAACATATATCACAAACTGGGGGATCCTCTTTGGGTATTGGTTTGGCTGTTTACATCGTGCGGCGTACACTATGCCCATCATAAGGAAGTGTCATAAGGTGAGGCGATTATTAACTGTAGGGAATCAATGGTGAAACGCTCAACAATCAATTCCATACGTTACTGTTTTATGGAACATCAATTCCATACGTTAACGGTTTTATGGAACATCAATTTCATGCATGCGATTATCACCTCCTCCTATTTACTTACCCATTTATCCATCCCTTAATGAGACCATAATACGTTTTACTTCGACTTGTATAAATAGGTCTTACCTATTTTCACCGAACAACAAGTTCATTCGGGAATATACAACACTCAGAAAACACTTGCTAGCTTACCACTTGTTAGCCTTCCCACTTTTCTGATACAAGTCACAGTAACACAACTACTCTTCCAGAATCAACTATTCTTGTCTCATCACTTTCCTTGCTTCCCTCCCCAAAACTAACCCATTCTCCTCCACTTTGTGACCGAAGCAAGTACGGAACGGCCATTTCTTGGTTTAGGCTGGATTTGTACAGATTGATCTCTCGAACTTAAAGTACTCTCTTGCATTACATTGTTTAGGGTTTAAATTGTTTCTCACCTATACACTCGAAATTACCGAAATCAACAGAGACTATAATATTTGTGTATCGCTAACTGCAAATAGTTCAAAGTCTTGAGGCGCATCACTAATCTAAAAACTCAATATCATCCCTCACTCCAGAATAAAATTAGCACTGATGCTGCTTACCCTCCCTCTTATTGGTTACCGTAACCTCGCACTCTCATTGGCTAATTGAGAAACCATTTGTATTCGTCGGATGAAATTTCGCTAGATATGGTGCGTTGATTTGACAATGTGCGGTGTAGATTGGGTGGATTGTTGGGACACACGCGACGGACGGCCCTCATTATTTAGAAAATTTCTATATTAATTTCGTGCATTTATTGTGAAAATCCAGAAAATAAAGAAAACTACTATATTAATTTCCAACATTTATGATTAAAATAAAAAAAAATCAATTCAACATTTTAATGAAATAAAATAAAATAATTTATATTTTTTGAATCTTTTATAATTTCATGTAGTTATTATAGAAAATCCAGAAAATAAAAAAAAGTACTATATTAAATTTCGTACATTGATGATTAAAATAAAAAAAAAATCAAATTCCACATATTTATGGAAAAAAATAATATAACTTATATTTTTTGAATCTTTTATAATTTCATGTAGTTATTATAGAAAATCCAGAAAATAAATAAAAAAATACTATATTAATTTTGTACATTTATGACTAGAATAATAAAAAAAATAATCAATTCCACATATTTATGGATGAATTAATGAAATTTATAATGAAGGATTAATTGGGGGATATTAAGACTAATTGGGGGATATGTGCCGGCATGGTTTTTCAATGCCGGAAGTTCATCAACCATGCCAGTTTCATTGGAAAACCATGCCGGCACATATCCCCCAATTAGTTTTAGTATCTCCCAATTGCACGTTCTTTATAATCTTAGAATGTTTTGTAAAGAAAAATCTAGAAATGACTATATTATAAAAAACTCCAAAAAAACAAAAAAAAACTACTTTATTAATTTCGTACATTGATGACTGTAATAAAAAAAAATCATTCCAATATATTTATGAAATAAAATAATAAGATTTATATGTTTTGAATCTTTTATAAGGAAAAAAATCTAGAAATGACTATGTTAATTTTTAATATTAATGATAAACATCTAAAAAAATCCCCTTAAAAAAAGAAAAACTAACAACATCTAACATTGTTTGTTAATTCCAAAATAATATACTCTCCCATATAAAAACGCCTAAGCACAAATCCAAGCCTCAAATTTATTTTTTGAGAATTTCTTTTTACTTCCATGGTTTTATTAAAAAAATTTCTTTTGTTGTTTTTTTGCAACTTAGGGTTTTGATGTCTACTCATTTTTGTTATTTGTTTTGCATTGCATGTCGCTGTGTACTAGCGAATATGCTCATGCGTGAATACTGATATCATGGGTAATAAAATTAATTTTGATATTTTTGCTTAGTTTTCCATAGGTTTTCTTCTATTTTAATCCTCATATTTCACTTTTTGTTATAGGTAAACATTAGAGCTCAAGAGTTTTGCCGAAATTAGGATAGACGCCTTCAGGGACATGAAAACGCTTGGACGTCCGTGCTAGAGCACCAGCATGTAATCCTTTGAGATTAATACTCTTTTATGGTTGAATGTGTACTTATATGTCAATGGAATTGCGGGCATTAACAAATGAGAGTTGGAGAGACTCCGCTTCCAAATATGATTGTTGTTGGGATTTTTCCTATTTGAAGCGCCCTTGCATAGTGCATTGTTTGTGGTTTATGTTACAAAACCACCCAAGATCTCTTCTCCTTCCTTAAGTTTAGTCCCATGTTAAATGAATGAACTGTAAGAGAAGATGGGTGGGTTTTCTATATCGACACATTTTTCATTTTCCTTGAAATTATTTTTGATTTTCTCTGCTTAGTTTTCTTTTGCCATAATTTCCTGGCATAGTTATGTTCTTTTGTCATGTTTTGTGCAAATTATCCATTGATTTGTTCATCTTCTTTCTCCATTGCATTATTTATGATTCCATTTATGGACCACCAGTTGAACCAAATTGTTAATATTAGTTAATGGTACCATAGGTACTTGTGTCACAGGACATATATACCGGTTCTTCCCTTGAATCCCTTCGTATTTGATTCCATTTATGGACCACCAGTTGAACCAAACTATTAATATTAGTTAATGGTACCGTAGGTACCTGTGTCACATGACATATCGATTCTTCACTTGAATCCCTTCGTATGTTTTTTATAGCTTCCTGCATTTTTTTTTTTTGGTTTTGCTGGTGATTCATTTAGCAAAAAAATAATAATCTGAAAACGCATTGATTATGCAACGTCTATAAAAAATGATAAAACTTATCTACTATTACTCCTCAAATTGCTTTATTTTTATAAATATTGATCTCATAGTATCATCAATGTAATGTGGTATCGCAGGGCACCAGGTTGGTGTTTTAGTTCCTCCACCCACAATTACAGTTAACCCTCCGATTTGGCATCAAGTCACCTTTCAACTGTCGTTTAGTTTTTACATTTTATCCATGTTGTGCCTGAAAGACAAATAAGATATATTAAATGCTAACGTAAAGTTACATAGTCCATCTATTGGCTACAATGACATGGTTACTTGGTAAGATTGATTTCCACTAATGAACAATGGAACAAAAAACAATTAGTGGAGGACGGTTCATTCCACAGACTCAGATACTTGGGAGAAAAGAATCTAACGACCTAATTGGTCAAAATAACTCGGCCTTTTACATAAGAACTTTGCAACAACTTTATGATATACATGCTTTCATTTCTCTAGAACAACTTTCAGAATCCCAATGGTGACGAAGACTATCTAAAACCTAATGACCTAATGATAGATTTGTTTCATGGTTATACAAGAAACTTGGTGCAGGGTAAGCTAATTTTATTGGTGGAGCTTACTCTTATAATCATGTCCCAGGGCAAGGTGGAGGTGGTTGGGTCATTCAGGATACAACAAGTGAAAATACTGCCCGTGCAGATGTAATTAGTCTTTGGTTTTCAAAGATGTCTTAAAATCTCCACTGTTTGTATAATTTTCTCTTAAAATTCATTTGTAATTTTTGACTAATTTTATTGTCTCCCCTAATACAATATAACCCAGATATGGCTACAGTTAAGACCAGATATTGTTTCCATACTTCTTATCATGGGACGTACGAGGCCATGCAATAGTTAAGAGTCTGTCTCAATATAATTATTTAGGGCACTAGCATTTCATTTTTCTTTTATTTCTTATATTTAGAATGACTTTTCCCGATTAAAAATCTCCTTATTGAGTAATTTGATTAATGCATTCTTTTTCTTGAAGCCTCTGTAAGAGCTTCTCCAATGGTCATTGTGCGTGCTTCCTATATGGCAACACAAATAAAACATCCCCGATATGTTTTTCCTTAAAATTAGGGAGAAAAAAAATACATCTCCAATGGTATTGCATATAACCTCTTCACTTAATTAGTATATAATTTTTATTTTCCATAATTAAGATTTTGCTAAATCTAAAAATGGTTAGTTAATATATTAAAGTCAATTCAATTAATTAAAAGTTGACTAGGATGGCAGACAATGTCAAGGGGAATGTCAAGTTTTAGACATTCTCCTTGACATTGTGTACTCAAAGTAATGTATACATTGGTTTAAGACATCATGGTTGGAGAATGATTTTAGAGAAAATGGATGTGCATCCTAGGTGGATTTTGACATTTATCTCCACACACATGCCATTGGAGAAATTCTAAGCACTCAACGGTGACATCAAATTGTGTTATGTTTTTATTTTTCAAGCTAATGAAGGAAAGTTGATCAAGGTAAGCTTTAAATGATTTTTTTATAAACATTTTGTAATGTGGAATGATGACTTTAATACAATATTATAGATTACACACCTGCTATTAGTATAAATGAAAGAAGAGTATCAAGTACAATCTCTTCTCGCTATACTTTCATGTTACTAAATATTTTAACAAACATATTTATTTGTACTGTAGTTGTTAATCTTACTCAAACTGTGGAGCACATGGTTTCTACCATGCAATTGAGGGTTTGGCTCCCGCAGATGGCATAATAATTATGAATAGGTGAAAACCGTTTTTGTTTTCCCACCAGTGTATAGGTGTATATGGGAAAAAGATGTATCAGATTGTTTAAGGCTCTCTAAATGCTTTTTTTGGTCAAATTACAAGATCCAAGATTATTATTCCTTCAGCCAATCTGACATCTGTTGCTGCCTCTCACAAGAAAAAGAATACAATTTTGTTGTTTTCCATCAAGTTTGTTTAGAAAAATCAGTGCTTACTCTCTTATATTTAAAAGGATGTTCATTTAACTTCTTTTAGGTGCTTACCCCTCAAATACAGAAGATGTCCAGCGCCGAGTATTTGTGCTTGAAGGTGAAACAATAAAATATCAGTTATAACTTATAAGTAGTTATAACGTTTTTTTTTTCAATATCAAATATGAATGTGGCGGTATATATGCTTAAACGTGCATCAAGTTGCATAATTGACTTCTATCTACTAAATCCAGTTGCTAAATTGCAACTTCTTTTGTGTGGCTCCTTTGTCGCAGATATTTGAAAAGGCTTCTCTTAAATATAACCCACATTTTTATTAACTATAGCCCAAAAAGTTTAAGCTAAAATGAAAAGATAAAATTACTAAATATATCTTAATCTTTTTACTAATAATAATCCTACTTCTTCCCCAAAATCAAAATATAAACGCTAACTTTTTATTTTTTACATCTAAACTAAATTATACTTCAATTTATTTTTAATTGTTCTCTCATAATTATTACAAATTACTCAATTATACACCTTAATTTTAACTTTTCCCCAAAACAAAGACTGAGATAGGAATAAAGCCTTCATCATCGACATAATTATACCTAAGATCCGGATAGAGAGGTCCTTGCAACCAAATCGTCTTGCAGCACCACGACCTTTGCATTCAGATCTATCGTACCCTAGCAGCATCTCAGGTTTCCACAATCAAAGTATGTCTAATAATGGAATTGTGAAGAGTGTGGAATAACAGTAACTACTAAGTATTACTTGGATGCTTCCATGGAGTTCCATGTAATTTATATTTTTTTTCTTTAATTTTTAAAGAATGAATTTATCGTTTGATAACAATTTGTGAGTAACAACTCATATTCAGAGATTTATGGTGTTGAGAACAATTGTATATTACTAAATTGTTGGTATATACATATATACAACTTTACAAGTTAGAAGATAACTCTTCTAAGGAATAGATAATCAAGAAAAGCAATGTGATTAGGGTGAAATATATGACGTGACTGCATGTTGGTTTTGATGGGCTCGCCTGTTGAGGAATATGTAATACATACTTAGATAGTCATGCACGGGTGAAATCTTACCGGGATTAATATTTGGAACTATTACTGGGATTAGGTTGAAACTGCGACAAGGTGTTTAGCAACGGCAAAAATCTGTTGCAAGCCCGGTCAGCAACAGATCTAAGATGTTGCTAAACGTTAAATTTGGTGTAGTGTATAGGGAGTTGGAGCCCCAAAAAAAATGATATCGCATTTCTTTGATTACATCTTCTTTGACGGGAATCACTTCATATTATTTATACTATTTAGAGTAGACAATCTATTAAAAATTAATATATCGTGTTTTTTTAGTCTCTCTGATGTCAGATATCAATACAAATATATAATGAGTGTGATTTTTCATTATTTAACTCTAGGGAGTTGGAGCCCGAAAAAAAAGATATCGCATTTCTTTGATTACATCTTCTTTGACGGGAATCACTTCATATTCTTTGTACTATTTTGAGTTGACAATCTATTGAAAATTAATATATCGTGTTTTTTTAGTCTCTCTGATGTCAGATATCAACACAAATATATAATGAGTATGATTTTTCATTTAACAACAAGAAGTTGGACCCTTGAAGAACATTTGATTTGGAAACTTGATTCTTAGCAACTATATGATTGATTTATGGAGAAAGCATATCAGTGCATTTCTTGGATTACATCTTCTTTGACGGGAAGCACTTCATATGTTTTGCACTATTTAAAATTGGCAATCTATATTATATTAATATCGTTCTTTTTTAGTGTCTAATATCATATATTGATACAACTACTTAGTGAGTCTGATTTTTCATTGAATTACAAGGAGTTGGAGCCTAGAAGAATAGCTCAGTTGGTCGTTTGATTCTTGAAGCAAGTATATGATTTCTAAATAAAGATATATAGGTAAATTTATTTGATTACATCATCTTCAATGGTAATCTCTTCATATGTTTTGCATTACCTGGAGTACATCAATCTATTTTGTATTATTATATCATTTTGTTTAGTGTCTTTGATATCATACATTGATACAACTATATGGTGAATGTAGTTGCAGGAAATCCCACAATACACCCCTCATAAGAATTCATAATAATCAATACATCTTTATGATCAAGAACAACACTTTTTATTAATTTATTCTAGAAATGTTACAAGAGAGAAATGAAATCAATATTACAACCTCTATTCTGGACTTTCTGTCTCCTCAAAACTTTCTCAAAACTCCAAAATTAGTCTCTCTTCTCTTATGCCTACTCGGCTCTTTATATAGGATATTACATAGTGGATGACAGCTAAGCTATCATTTAATTTCGGATCTGACTTGAGATACTCTCGCAAGCTTACAAGTATTAATTTCGCAAACATTATAAATTTCGCAGGATCATCACACTTCTCCCATGTTTAGGCTGACGTCGTCTATCACATCACTTCTGTAATTAGTTTGCGACGGATTCACAACGTTGTTGATGAAGATTTCACAAGTGTGTTGTTGTTGCGATATTCTGATCCTATATCTTGCCTCTTCTCATGTCTTCTCTGCGAAGGGGAGAATGTCATGAGAAATTGCTCTTCAGAATGTCGCAACTGTTCATCTTTTCATATTCTTCTGTACTGACACGATTCTGTACTTTGCGTAAATTTTGTTACACGTATCTCATCTTCCATTCATCTCTTGACATGTCTTTTTTAACCGCTGCTTCTTAACCGCTCATGTTTATTCTTCGCATTAAATGTGCTTATCTTCTCGATAATTCTCCTTTCTATATATATTTTTCTCATTCTTCTCTTCTCTTCTCTTCTTTTTTACTTTCTCTCTTATTTTCTCTGCAACTCTATTTTACTGTTCGTCCGTAAATTCCACTCCTGCTACTGTAATTTTTCTTGATTCTTCTTCTTTCGATTTTTACTTTCTTCTTCATTCCCATACTAAAAATGCTTCCAGCTGGTCGTAAAAATGAAGTTTCCTTTGAAGAATTCGAAAGGAATTTCTAATCATAGGTTTTACTTTATCTCTCATTCCTGGTCAAAGTTCTAAATCTGATATTTCTGCCAAGCTATTTTCTAATCATCCTTGCAATCATGAAAATATCATAGTCTCACTAGGTCAGCTTCAAGATGGTCTTCCTATTCCTCTCTATGATTATGATATTCCTTTGTTCTATGAAATACTTTCCCATGCAAAGTTTTCGTGAGAAGTATACAAATTGAGTGGAGACTGTATTCGCCTAATGCTCGAGTTCTCCAATCGTGGTGCTGGTAAGGGATCTCTTTATCCCTCAGAAGTTAAATATCCTAGGTTCGCTGAAGTTGTGATTGTTCCTGCGTAGTATACTTTAAAAAAATTCTTTGAGAATTATGAGATAATTCCCATGAAGATAAATAGCACTTGCTGGGGCGTTCGTTTGAAAAAGAAGGATGATGTTGTCAATGATAAAATACTTATGCAAGACATTGATTGGCATCCTGGCAATAATAAAACCCCGCGTCATTCTAAAGATGATAAGTGGTGTATCTTTCCCTTGATTCTAGAGGGTCCGTACGTCTTCGGTTCTCATGTTTTACCTGTAAATTTCGCCACGTACCAACCATGGGTGTTCAACCGGCCCGAAAAGGAAGCAGAGGTATATTTCAAATTTCGATTAAATTATATTCTTTATACTCTCATATACAATCTTGCTAACCACTCCATTGTTTTCGTGCAATTTCGAAATTGTTAGATTGAAAGATTGAAAGCAAGATATAATAGAACCGGGAAAGCTAGTACTTTGTCAGTTCTTCGATCAATCACATATGAAGTAAGAAATATTCTTTTCCGATTCTTAACAATGTATTGTTGCCTCTATTTCTTATCTTTATTTGTGTGTGAAGGTTATCGCTGAAATGGAAGAACCTGCCAAAGTTGTGAAGACTAGAGGTAAAGGAAAAAGTGCTTCTCGCAAGGAAAAATCCGCTGCCCCACCTTCAAAGAAGAGAAAAATCCATTCTCCCTCTCCTTCAAGCTCTCATTCTGGTAAAAGTTCTATTGATGATGATGTTGACGATTCTGTCGCAAAGGAAAGTTCTCCACCTGAATCTTCTATGGCGCAATTATCTAGTATTTTCTATGATTCCTTGCAAGGGATTGAAGATGACGGTCTCACCAACACATGTAAAGCTCTTGCGAACATCTTTAACACCCCTTTATTGGATGATGATCATTCTCTTCGCGGAGTTTCCAGATCAGTGACTCCCAACTTTCTGAATTCACTTGGGACTCTAGTATGTCTTCATTTCTCTATTCCTTCGTGATTTCAATTCAAAATTACATTCTATTTTAACAGTTCTTTATTTCTTTCGCAGGATGGGAGGGATTCCTTTGCTGTTGCCTCAGATTTGGAAAAGAGGCGTGCGGTTCTTCAAAAGAAGAATCTTGAACTTCAAAAGAAAAATGAAGAGTTGGAGATTGAAGATGCTAGTTTTCGCTAAAAGAGCAAGCAAAATGAAGAATTGGAGACTGAAGCTGCTGATCTTCGCGAAAAGATCAAACAATTGGAATCTGAAAATTCCATTCAGAAGAACAAAATATCTAGTCTTCAGGATGCCTGTAGTTGCAGGAAATCCTACACTACACCCCACATAAGATTCCACAATTATCAACACATATTTGTAGATTAAGAACAACACTTTTATTGATTAATTCTCAGAAATGTTACAAGAAATGGAAGAAATCAAGAATACAATCGCTCACAAGAATTTTCTCTCTCCTCAAGACTTTCTCAACACTCTAAAAATTATCTCCTTCTTTCAAGTTTACTCATACCCTATATATAGGGTATTGCATAATGGATGACAGCTCATAAACAGTTAAGTTATCCCTTAATTTCGGATTTGATCTTGCAATACCTTCGCGAATGCATAAATGTTAACCCTCGCAAACACTCTATTCTTCACAGGATCTTTACGTTTTCTTCATGTTTCTACCATTGTTATTTGTTGCGTCATTCTTTTAATCTTTTCTTTGACGCTCGCCAGTGTCTTTAATGAAAACTTCGCAAGAATGTTCTTGCTGCGATATTTTGATCCCACATCTTGTCTCTTTTTCCTTGATTATTGCTTGAAAAGCGATTTTAAGGAAAAATATTCCTTGTTGTAGCTGTTGGAGGAACGAGTGAAAGAATATTTGGATTTGAAAAGTACGTACTTGCCTTTATTCTTTTGCGAAGTTCTAGAATATTGCTTCTACTTTTTCGAAATTATCATTCTACACTTGTCCACTTTGGAAATGATTCTTACCGAGAAGATAAAGAATATATGATGTTTTCTTAATAATCCACACTAGCCTCTATTCTTTATCTTAAAAGAGTAGAATCTTTGAGAAAGTGAGTTAGTGATTTCTTCACCCTTTTCTTGTCTCTGCCTCAGGGTAATACCATACTCTGCGAATATTTTACATATTCTGCGAGGTTGTAGCTATTTCTCCGAAATAATGTTTCTCAAAAAACTTTAATAAGATTTCTACAAAATTCTGACATATTTTCGAGACTACAAATAATACTTCTGACATATATTTTTATAATTTTCGCAGAATATATCACACGTATCTTTTCTTCTATCCAATTCTTGACTTGTCTTTTTCAACCGCAATTTTTCAACCATTCACATGTCTCCTCGCATTAATTGCGTTTATCTTTTCGAAAACTTTCCCTTTCTATAAATATCCCTTTCATTCTCCTGTTTTCCTCTTTTTATCTTCTTCCCAATCTCTCTGCAATTTTACTATTCCTCCGTAATTTGCGCTTCTGCTACTGTAACTCTTTATTCTTTTCCTTCTTCCAAATTTCATCCTCGTTATTTAAATATGGCTCCCGCTGGTCGCAGAAACGAAATTGCTTTTGAAAAAGTTCAGAAGGAACTTCAAAGTAAGGGTTTTACTTTACCCACTATCCTGGGTCAAGGCCCTAAATCTGAATTCACTACAAAGTTATTTTATGATCATCAATCCCATTATAGTAAGATCATAGTATCGTTGGGTCAACTTCTCGCCGGCCTTCCTATTCCTTTATATGATCCTGAAATTCCCCTGTTTTACGAGATACTTTCTCATAAGAAATTCTCGCGAGTGATATATCAACTAAGTGGTGATTGCATTCGTCTGATGCATGAGTTTGCCACTCGCGGTGCAGGTAAAAATCTCTTTACTCTGATGATTCCAAAAACCCTAAATTCAAAGACATTGCGATTATTCCTACGAAGTATACCGTAGAAAACTTTTTTTTGCGAATTATGAGATAATTTCCATGAAGAGAGATAGCACTTGTTGGGGAGTTCGTTTAAACTAGGGCTGTCAATGGGTACCATTACCCGGAACTAGAACCGGACCCCCTAGATTCGGGTCCGGTTCTGGGTCCTAAAGTTGGACCCATTAGCAAGTTAGGACCCGACGGGTAATGGGTACCCGGTTATTTATTTTTTCAGCAAAATTATAGGTATTTTGCTAGTTTCGGCTTTGATTTTTTTTCCAATTTTTAATTTTTTGTTACATTTAATCTTTATTTAGTACATTAACAAAATAATAATAATAAATTTTTATAAAAATAATTTAGATTCAAGTTAAAAAGATAAAGAAATTAAGATTTTAAGATTTTCTTTACATTTTTTTTTTACCCAACGGGTACCCGTCGGTTCCGGGTACCCGTGACTTTAAACGGGTCTGGTTCTGGGTCCACAAATTTAGGAACCAGACCTGGAACCGTTAAGAACCGGACCCAACCTTTATAAGTAGGGTCCGGGTCTAGTGATACCCGGGTCCATTGACAGCCCTAGTTTAAACAAGAAAAGTAATGTTGCTGCTGACAAGATCTTGATGCAAGACATTGACTGGCATCCTGGTAATAATTCATGCCCACGTCACTCTAATGATGATAGATGGCATATTTTCCCCTTAATCCTAGAAGGTCCATATATTTCTGGCACTCTTGCTTTACCTGCGAATCTCGCAGAATATAATCCTTGGGAATTCTATTGGCCTGATAGAGATTTGGAGGTATATTTATGAACTCCTCTTGAATTATTATCTTCTATAATCTTTATCTCTTTTTGCTGATTACTTTTATATCTTCACATGTTTAAAAAATTGTCAGATTGAGAGATTAAAGAAGAACTACAACAATACTGGGAAACCCAGCATTTTATCTGCTCTTCGTTCTATCACAGATGAGGTAAGAAATTATTTTTCAGAATTTTTTAATAATATATTATTGCCTCCATTCTCTCTGTTTATTATCTTTATTTTTGGTATAGGTTATCACTGAGATAGAATCTATTGAAATTGCGAAGACCACTAATAAAGGCAAAGGCAAAAGTTCTCCTCGCAAAGGGAAATCTAGTAAAGATGTTACTCGCAAGGGGGAATCTGCTGCTCCTCCTTCAAAGAAAAGAAAAACTTGTTCTCCTTCCCCTTCAAATTCTCAATCTGGCGAAAGTTCTTCTAAGGATAATGTTGATGATAGTGATGATGATGACATTTTTTCTGCGAATGAATCTTATCAACCTGAGTCTTCTATGGCTATGCTATCCAACATATTCTTAGATTCATTGCATGGCATTTGAGATGATAGTGAGGCTCTTAGTAATACTTGCCAAGCTCTCGTAAATATCTGCGATGCTCCCCTGCTGACCAACAATGATTCACTTCGCGAAGTTTCTAAATCAGTATTTCCCAACCTTTTAAACTCTCTTGGTGCTCTGGTATGTTCTTATCTCTTCGATTCTTTTTGATTTCAAAATTTTCAAATGTATATACATCCTTGTAATTCTTGTTATTCTTCTTTTAGGTTGGTAGAGCTTCTTTCGCATTTTCTTCAGATTTGGATAAGAGACGATCAACTCTCTTAAAGAAAAATGTTGATCTTCGCAAGGAGAACGAAAAGCTAAAATCTGAATCTTCCAATCTTTGCGAGAAGTTACAATCTGATTTAGCCAACCTTCGCGAAGAAAACAAGTGATTGGGAGTTGAACTCCCCTCTTCGAAAGATAAGGTTGCTAACCTTCAAGCTGTGAACGATCAACTTTATGGTATGGAAATTTTCCCTCTTTCTTTTGTCCTCTTATCCTTTTACTTCATCTTATTTGATCAACCACTCTTGCAGACATTTATGGTTTATCTGATGAAGATGCGACCCTTCGTTCTTTTCCCAATTCTATAAATGATGATACCCTTCTTGAGTGTCTGAATAAATCTTTGAATAGTTTTTCCAATGACCGAATTACTTCCCTCTCCATAGATGAACTTAAATCAAAATTTCGCCTTTTAGAGATTGAACATAGATCCAGTTTAGGGATAGCCAATAAGTATAAACGTTTTTATGTTGATGCCAAAGAGGATATTGGTAAATCTAGATCCAAATACAGTAAGCTTATTGATGAAAAGGATCGTATTACTAAACAAGGTGTTTAATCTTTAGCGGAATTCCACAAGACTCTTATCGAAACTCAGATTGAAAGAGATCGACTTATCGGCGAGAATTCAAAACTTGTTGAGAGGGAAACCCAAGTTCTCTCCCATCTTCTTATAGATAATGATGATGAATTTTCATGGGCTGCGAAAGTATTAGACGATGCTAGAAATAATCTAGGTGTAAATGTTAGTCTTCATGCTGACCAAACAGCCTTGATTAAAGATTTGCTTTCTGAGAGAGAAGGTTGTCAACTATTCTTTCCTACTAACTTTTTGTTTTTCATAAATTTTCGTCAAGTTACTAATTCATTGTTATACGTTCGCAGCTTCTGAAAAGAGACTCCGTCAAAGAATTGAAAAATTAGAAAATGAAAAAGGAGTTCTCGCAAATTCCTTTTCTTCTCGCAATGACAGGTGCTCAAGATTAAAGAATCAACTGAAGATAACTATCACCAACTTCAAGAATGATGCTCTTACTTATTGCAATAATACTATCAGGTCAATCTGCAATAATCACAATATTCCTCTTTCTAATTACCCCAGTATTGAAGAAAAAGTTCCGGAGAATGTTCCTTCTTTAGTGATTTCTGATAGTGAAGATGATGAAGATGAAGAAGAATATGAAGGTGAAGGATCAGAAAAATCTGATGAAGAGGAAAATGAATCAACCAAGAAGTAGTTTTGCTTTGCTGAATATAAAACTTGTAAAACTTGTATATTCGTTCTTTAATCTTCCTATCTTTTTGCTGCGAATTTCTCTTCCTTTATGCATGTGTTAGTAGAACAATTCTTTCTTGCGATATAATCAATCAATATATAATTAACTTTTTCAATCCATGTATAAATCTACGTAGATCTATCATGCGGAGTCAAAAAATACTGTCTCATGATAAAAATTAATCATATGTTTGTATCCAAATGAGAGATTAAGCAATTTGTAAAGTGAATATTGCACAATCTCGCATTTTTTTTTATGTGGTCTTATTTTTCCTTCCTAAGTAAAGTTATTATTTAGCCACTCTTTCTTTTGCGACAAAATCGCAGGACGTTTTTGCATTTTCATGCAAAAACCCATTGATCTTGCCTTATCTTTTTGCATTCATTTGCTGCGACAATATGAGAGGCCTAAATTTTCTTGCGAAAATAAAGTCCCATGACATTGTCGTCTTGCGATGAAATCGCAGGACGTCTTTACATTTTCATGCAATAACCCATTGATACCATCTTATCTTTTTCTCTTGGATTTTTTCCTCTTTTGATATTTGTTGCACAAATACGACAAGCCTAAATTTTCTTGCGAAAATAAAGCCTCATGATATTTGCGTCTTAAGACACTTATCAGCTCCCTAATGGAGGGTGCTGCCCTTATCTTCCCCCTGGTTGCCCCTTCAAGGAGGCGTACATCGTCCATACAAGACTAGCTCGGATTTACCAACAACCAGTTGTTTTTCGCAGCCTCTTGTCCTTTTTGCCTATATGTCTTATAGTTACGAGACTACACCCTAATTGGGGTTTTCTTCAGGCTGAGTGCATCATAGTCAAGACTTGCTAAGAATGTCCAGGGTAGGTTCATCCTCCCCAGGCACTCTTAGCTCAACTGTGTACCGCGACGCCTTGATAATATTCTGTACTCCTTAGAAGAGACTCTCGGTCGTCCAACCATGGTATAACCTTATATATAGTTGGAAATCCAAGATATATCTCCTGGATAGGCTTTCTTGAGCCCCACATCTCCATGAATCAAGTTACCAAAAGACCTTTGGCCCAAAAACCTAGCTTGGTCACGCACCTAGCCAAAGCTATCCATGCCATGCGCCCATGGAAAACCCTTGGCCCCACATGCCAAGACAAAACCGCACCTAGCCAAATATAGCTATGCCATACGCCCATGGCGAACCCTTGGCCCCACATGCCAAGCCAAAACCGCACCTATCCAAATCTAGCAATGCAATGCGCCCATGGCAAACCCTTGGCCCCACATGCCAAGCCAAAACCGCACCTAGCCAAACCCTTGCCCCCACATGCCAAGCCAAACCGCGCCAAAACATGCCATGCCAACGGCATGCCAACCTAGCCGCGCCACCATGCTGGCCTTCCCTACACGGCTACCAAAACGATAGCGTGCAACAATCAACGGTTTCCCTTCAACCCAGGAGAAAATCCTATCCATCCAAGGTTACCAGACAACACATGGTAACCTTTGGCTCGAAAACCTAAGTTTGGCCACGCCAAACCATGCCATGCCAATGGCATGCCAACCTAGCCACGCCACCATGCTAGCCTTCCATACACGGCTACCAAAACGAAGGCGTGCAACAATCAACGGTTTCCCTTCATCCAAGGAGCAAATCCTAGCCATCTAAGGTTACCAGACAACACATGGTAACCTTTGGCCCGAAAACCTAAGTTTGGCCATGCCAAACCATGCCATGCCATGCCAACGGCATGCCAACCTAGCCGCGCCACCTTGCTGGCCTTCCCCATGCGGCCACCAACGAACGAAAGCGTGCGGCTATCAACGGCTACCTTGCCTATTAAGATACAAGATCTCGACCATCGAAGGTCACCAAACTACCAAGTAACCCAAGCTCGACTTTCCAGGCAACAACGACGTGCCACATGTTTTCCACAAAAACATTCGAGACATCAAACATATATCACAAATTGGGGGATCCTCTTTGGGTATTGGTTTGGCGGTTTACATCGTGCGGCGTACACTACGCCCATCATAAGGAAGTGTCATAAGGTGGGGCGATTAGTAAATGTAGGAAGTCAATGGTGAAACGCTCAACAATCAATTCCATACGTTAACTGTTTTATGGAATATCAATTCCATACGTTAACGGTTTTATGGAACATCAATTCCATGCATGCGGTTATCACCTCCTCCTATTTACTTACCCATTTATCCATCCCTTAATGAGACCATAGTACGTTTTACTTCGACTTGTATAAATAGGTCTTACCTATTTTCACCGAACAACAAGTTCATTCGGGAATATACAACACTCAGAAAACACTTGCTAGCTTACCACTTGTTAGCCTTCCCACTTTTCTGATACAAGTCACTGTAACAAAACTACTCTTCCAGAATCAACTTTTCTTGTCTCATCACTTTCCTTGCTTCCCTCCCCAAAACCAACCCATTCTCCTCCACTTTGTGACCGAAGCAAGTCCGGAACGGCCATTTCTTGGTTTAGGCTGGATTTGTACAGATTGATCTCTCGAACTTAAAGTACTCCCTTGAAGTACATTGTTTATGGTTTAAATTGTTTCTCACCTATACACTCGAAATTACCGAAATCAACAGAGACTATAATATTTGTGTATCGCTAACTGCAAATAGTTCAAAGTCTTGAGGCGCATCACTAATCTAAAAACTCAATATCATCCCTCAATCCAGAATAAAAGTAGCACTGATGATGCTTACCCTCCCTTTTATTGGTTACCGTAACCTCACACTCTCATTGGCTAATTGAGAAACCATTTGTATTCGTCGGATGAAATTTCGCTAGATATGGTGCGTTGATTTGACAATGTGCGGTGTAGATTGGGTGGATTGTTGGGACACACGCGACGGACGACCCTCATTATTTATAAAATTTCTATATTAATTTCGTGCATTTATTGTGAAAATCCAGAAAATAAAGAAAACTACTATATTAATTTCCGACATTTATGATTAAAATAAAAAAAAATCAATTCAACATTTTTATGGAATAAAATAAAATAATTTATATTTTTTGAATCTTTTATAATTTCATTTAGTTATTATAGAAAATCCAGAAAATAAAAAAAAGTACTATATTAAATTTCGTACATTGATGATTAAAATAAAAAAAATAATCAAATTCCACATATTTATGGAAAAAATAATATAACTTATATTTTTTGAATCTTTTATAATTTCATGTAGTTATTATAGAAAATCCAGAAAATAAATAAAAAAATACTATATTAATTTCGTATATTTATGACTAGAATAAAATAAAAAAAAAATCAATTCCACATATTTATGGATGAATTAATGAGATTTATAATGAAGGATTAATTGGGGATATTAAGACTAATTGGGGATATGTGTCGGCATGGTTTTTCAATGCCGGAAGTTCATCAACCATGCCAGTTTCATTGGAAAACCATGCCGGCACATATCCCCCAATTAGTTTTAGTATCTCCCAATTGCACGTTCTTTATAATCTTAGAATCTTTTGTAAAGAAAAATCTAGAAATGACTATATTATAAAAAACTCCAAAAAAACAAAAAAAAAACTACTTTATTAATTTCGTACATTGATGACTGTAATAAACAAAAATCATTCCAATATATTTATGAAATAAAATAATAAGATTTATATTTTTTGAATCTTTTATAAGGAAAAAAAATCTAGAAATGACTATGTTAATTTTTAATATTAATGATAAACATCTAAAAAAATCCCCTTAAAAAAAGAAAAACTAACAACATCTAACATTGTTTGTTAATTCCAAAATAATATACTCTCCCATATAAAAACGCCTGAGCAAAATCCAAGCCTCAAATTTATTTTTTGAGAATTTCTTTTTACTTCCATGGTTTTATTACATTTTTTTCTTTTGTTGTTTTTTTGCAACTTAGGGTTTTGATGTCTACTCATTTTTGTTATTTGTTTTGCATTGCATGTCGCTGTGTACTAGCGAATATGCTCATGCGTGAATACTGATATCATGGGTAATAAAATTAATCTTGATATTTTTGCTTAGTTTTCCATAGGTTTTCTTCTATTTTAATCATCATATTTCACTTTTTGTTATAGGTAAACATTAGAGCTCAAGAGTTTTGCCGAAATTAGGATAAACGCCTTCAGGGACATGAAAACGCTTGGACGTCCGTGCTAGAGCACCAGCATGTAATCCTTTGAGATTAATACTCTTTTATGGTCGGATGTGTACTTATATGTCAATGGAATTGCGGGCATTAACAAATGAGAGTTGGAGAGACTCCGCTTCCAAATATGATTGTTGTTGGGATTTTTCCTATTTGAAGCGCCCTTGCATAGTGCATTGTTTGTGGTTTATGTTACAAAACCACCCAAGATCTCTTCTCCTTCCTTAAGTTTAGTCCCCTTTTAAATGAATGAACTGGAAGAGAAGATGGGTGGGTTTTCTATATCGACACATTTTTCATTTTCCTTGACATTATTTTTGATTTTATCTGCTTAGTTTTCTTTTGCCATAATTTCCTGGCATAGTTATGTTCTTTTGTCATGTTTTGTGCAAATTATCCATTGATTTGTTCATCTGCTTTCTCCATTGCATTATTTATGATTCCATTTATGGACCACCAGTTAAACCAAACTGTTAATATTAGTTAATGGTACCATGGGTACTTGTGTCACAGGACATATATACCGGTTCTTCCCTTGAATCCCTTCGTATTTGATTCCATTTATGGACCACCAGTTGAACCAAACTATTAATATTAGTTAATGGTACCGTAGGTACCTGTGTCACAGGACATATCGGTTCTTCCCTTGAATCCCTTCGTATGTTTTTTATAGCTTCCTGCATTTTTATTTTTTTTGGTTTTGCTGGTGATTCATTTAGCAAAAAAAATAATCTGAAAACGCATTGATTATGCAACATCTATAAAAAATGATAAAACGTATCTACTATTACTCCTCAAATTTCTTTATTTTTATAAATATTGATCTCATAGTATCATCAATGTAATGTGGTATCGCAGGGAACCAGGTTGGTGTTTTAGTTCCTCCACCCACAATTACAGTTAACCCTCCGATTTTGCATCAAGTCACCTTTCAACTGTCGTTTAGTTTTTACATTTTATCCATGTTGTGCCTGAAAGACAAATAAGATATATTAAATGCTAATGTAAATTTACATAGTCCACCTATTGGCTACAATGACATGGTTACTTGGTAATATTGATTTCCACTAATGAACAATGGACCAAAAAACAATTAGTGGAGGACGGTTCATTCCACAGACTCAGATACTTGGGTTGTTTTTATTGGTAGGAAGAAAAGAATCTAACGACCTAATTGGTCAAAATAACTCGGCCTTTTACATAAGAACTTTGCAGAAATTTTATGATATACATGCTTTCATTTATCTAGAACAACTTTAAGAATCCCAATGGTGACGAAGACTATCTAAAACCTAATGACCTAATGATAGATTTGTTTCATGGTTATACAAGAAACTTGGTGCATGGTAAGCTAATTTTATTGGTGGATCTTACTATTATAATCATGTCCCAGGGCAAGGTGTTTGGGTCATTCAGGATACAAAAAGTGAAAATACTGCCCGTGCAGATGTAATTAGTCTTTGGTTTTCAAAGATGTCTTAAAATCTCCACTGTTTGTATCATTTTCTCTTAAAATTCTGTTATAGTTTTGGACTAATTTTATTGTCTCCCCTAATACAATATAACCCAGATATGGTTACAGTTAAGACCAGATATCGTTTCCATACTTCTTATCATGGGACGTACGAGGCCATGCTATAGTTAAGAGTCTGTCTCAATATAATTATTTAGGGCACTAGCATTTCATTCTTCTTTTATTTCTTATATTTAGAATGACTTTTCCCGATTAAAAATCTCTTTATTGAGTAATTTGAGTAATGCATTCTTTTTCTTGAAGCCTCTATAAGAGCTTCTCCAATGGTCATTGTGCGTGCTTCCTATATGGCAACACAAATAAAACATCCCCGATATGTTTTTCCTTAAAATTAGGGAGAAAAAAAAATACATCTCCAACGGTATTGCATATAACCTCTTCACTTAATTAGTATATAATTTTTATTTTCCATAATTAAGATTTTCCTAAAGCTAAAAATGGTTAGTTGATATATTAAAGTCAATTCAATTAATTAAAAGTTGACTAGGATGGCAGACAATGTCAAGGGGAATATCAAGTTTTAGACATTCTCCTTGACATTGTGTACTCAAAGTCATCTATACATTGGTTTAAGACATCATGGTTGGAGAATGATTTTAGAGAAAATGGATGTGCATCCTAGGTGGATTTTGACATTTATCTCCACACACATGCCATTGAAGAAACTCTAAGCACTCAACGGTGACATCAAATTGTGTTATGTTTTTATTTTTCAAGCTAATGAAGGAAAGTTGATCAAGGTAAGCTTTAAATAATTTTTTTTATAAACATTTTGTAATGTGGACTGATGACTTTAATACAATATTATAGATTACACACCTGCTATTAGTATAAATGAAAGAAGAGTATCAAGTACAATCTCTTCTCGCTATACTTTCATGTTACTAAATATTTTAACAAACAGATTTATTTGTACTGTAGTTGTTAATCTTACTCAAACTGTGGAACACATGGTTTCTACCATGCAATTGAGGGTTTGGCTCCCGCAGATGGCATAATAATTATGAATAGGTGAAAACCGTTTTTTTCCCGCCAGCGTATCTATATGGGAAAAAGATGTATCATATTGTTTAAGGCTCTCTAAAGGCTCTTTTTTGTCAAATTACAAGATCCAAGATTATTATTCCTTCAGCCAATCTGACATCTGTTGCTGCCTCTCACAAGAAAAAGAGTACAATTTTGTTGTTTTCCATCAATTTTGTTTAGAAAAATCAGTGCTTACTCTCTTATATTTAAAAGGATGTTCATTTAACTTCTTCTAGGTGCTTACCCCTCAAAGCCAGAAGATGTCCAGCGCCGAGTATCTGTGCTTGAAGGTGAAATAATAAAATATCAGTTATAACTTATAAGTAGTTATAACGTTTTTTTTTGTCAATATCAAATATGAATGTGGCGGTATATATGCTTAAATGTGCATCAAGTTGCATAATTGGCTTCTATCTACTAAATCCAGTTGCTAAATTGCAACTTCTTTTGTGTGGCTCCTTTGTCGCAGATATTTGAAAAGGTTTCTCTTAAATATAACCCACATTTTTATTAACTATAGCCCAAAAAGTTTAAGCTAAAATGAAAAGCTAAAATTACTAAATATATCTTAATCTTTTTACTAATAATAATCCTACTTCTTCCCCAAAATCAAAATATAAACGCTAACTTTTTATTTTTTACATCTAAACTAAATTATACTTCAATTTATTTTTAATTGTTCTCTCATAATTATTACAAATTACTCAATTATACACCTTAATTTTAACTTTTCCCCAAAACAAAGACTGAGATAGGAATAAAGCCTTCATCATCGACATAATTAATCCTAAGATCCGGATAGAGAGGTCCTTGCAACCAAATCGTCTTGCAGCACCACGACCTTTGCATTCAGATCTATCGTACCCTAGCAGCATCTCAGGTTGCCACAATCAAAGTATGTCTAATAATGGAATTGTGAAGAGTGTGGAATAACAGTAACTACTAAGTATTACTTGGATGTATCCATGGAGTTCCATGTAATTTATATTTTTTTCTTTAATTTTTAAAGAATGAATTTATCGTTTGATAACAATTTGTGAGTAACAACTCATATTCAGAGATTTATGGTGTTGAGAACAATTGTATATTACTAAATTGTTGGTATATACATATATACAACTTTACAAGTTAGAATATGACTCTTCTAAGGAATAGATAATCAAGAAAAGCAGTGTGATTAGGGTGAAATATATGATGTGACTGCATGTTGGTTTTGATGGGCTCTCCTGTTGAGGAATATGTAATACATACTTAGATAGTCATGCACGGGTGAAATCTTACCGGGATTAATATTTGGAACTATTACTGGGATTAGGTTGAAATCTTACACTACCTTAAAGACTTCTTTATTAGTACGGTAATTTTTGGTAGAGGGGTATTAAAAAAAATACATTCAACGACGATAATATTCTCTCATATTTATGCAACAGCGTCGCACCATAACAATTGTTTACTTGAAATATGAAGATATCACTTTTCATCTTCATTTTTTGTTAGGTAGAAATGAGTTTGGTTGGAGGATTTAACAAAAGATACGTGCAACTACAAATTTTCATCATCATTTTCTTAGGGGGAAAGTTTTAACAATAATTTTATTGGGCAAATATATATCATGATTTGTTTTTTAATTAGATCATCTTCGATGGGAAGCATTTCATATGTTTTGCACTGTTTAAAATTGGCAATCTATATTATATTAATATCGCTCTTTTTAAGTGTCTAATATCATATATTGATACAACTATTTTGTTCTATTTAAAGTTAGTAATCTATTTTATATTAATTTGTTTTTTATGGTCTAATATCAAATATTGATATACAACTATATCGTGAGCGTGATTTTTTTTATTTAACTATCACTACACCAAATTCCGGAAATAGAAACCTAGATTAGCAACAGCTTAAATACAATTACAAATTCGCAACACAAAAAAACAGTTGCAAAATTTTAGTAACAGCTTAGTTCTGTTTCGAAATTAGCAACAGCTAAGTAGCTATTGCGATTAGAAACTACTTGGAGTGTAGGCATGCGAGTCACATGCTTAGCAGGGAACACTTTTAACCCATTGACCAGTTGATTTCTTGAACAGAGAAAGTCGCGATTTATCCCTCCAAAAATCAGGTACAGGATAGCTGCCTACTTTATATCCACATTTTTCTCTACCCTCTACTTTATCTTCTCTATTTCACTGTCTCTCTCCATTATCATCTTCTTCTGGATCTGAAGAAAACTCTGATGCTATTAAACTCGACCAAGTATAGCTGCAAGTTAGGTAATTTAATTACTGCAGGGTTTCAATAGTTAGTGTTTATCTTTCAATAGTTAGGGCTTATTATGTTACACCGACAGTTAGGTTGGGTATTTTATTTTAATGAATTTCACTTATATTGCTGCAGGAGGAAGCACCGTTGTGAAGGAACTTGCTAAGCATAATTACCCTAGGTATGGTTTATCTTTCTATTCTAGTTTTATGTTTTGAGTTTAATTTTAGGTCAATAGCTTATATCTGAGATTTGATTGTTAATTTATTTTGATTTTTTATGCGTTGGGTGTTTCTTGTTTTTGATTTTGAATGGTATTTGGGTCAGATTTGATTTTGATTTGGGTTTAACCTAGATTTTAAACCTAAAAACTCAGATTCTCTGCATAAAGTTCTGTCAAAATTACAAATTGTTAGCAGTTTAATGTGAGTTTTAGTTTTGTGATAACTTATTAAGTTATAACTTCACTAAAAATCAGATTAAACTGTAGATTTAGTATGTAACTTGACAAACTATTTGTTTGAGTAGACTTGAAGTAGATTCAGTAATTTTTCATTTGATGTGATCCAGATGTACTGATAGATATGATTTATGAGTTTTATTATGATGTTAAATATATATATATATATATATATTGTCTAAATTTTAACATAGATGTTGTCTTTAGGAATCACAAAATGTCATTGATACCTGATAAGAAGTGGATGAAATGTGATAATAAATCAGAGCAGTACATAGAAGGTGTTAGGTCATTCATACAGTTTGCTAGGGAAAAAGGTGGTGCAAATGCGTTGTTCTCATGCCCTTGCGGTCGCTGTAAGAACAATAAAGGATTGGTTACGCTTACCGAGACTTCACTTTATTTGATGAAGTATGGTATTTATTAGACGTATACAATATGGCGCTTTCATGGGGAAAGATCAGAAGTAGAATCACATGCACATAGGGATAACTCTAGTGAGGAACATGTAGGTGACAATGTAGCTGAGAATGTATCAAACGTAGGGGATAATGTAGGAGTTGTTGATGAGGATGTTAATCCCGCTGTAGGTGTAGATGAGAATGTTAGGCTAGATAATAGGTCTTATGTTGATGCTGGAACCAGCAGAAGAAAGAAAAAAAAACTTTTATATGAGCGTGCTAGAGCACCGTTATAACCTTCATGTCCTAAAGGTAAGAAATCATTGTATGCTGCCGTAAAGCTGAATAACATTAAGACTCAGTATGGGTTTTCAGATAGTGGTTGCACTGCGCTTTTAGAATTGATTAAGAAGTTGCTTCCTGAAGAAAACACATTTCCTTCTAACTACGCAGATATAAAAAACCTGATTCAAGATCTAGGAATGGACTATGTTACTTATGATGCCTACGTAAATGATTGCATATTATATTGGAAGGATCATGCATTATTAGTGAAGTGTCTAGTTTGTTAAGAACCTAGGTATAAGAAGGTATTTAATGATGATAGGAAACTGACCACGGTTGCTCAGAAGATGTTAAGGCATTTTTCTGTAATTAAAAGGCTGCAAAGGTTTTATAGCGAACCATGGATAGCAGAGGCAATGACTTGGCATTCTAGAGCCAAGTCAGAAATAAATATTATGCATCATCCGGTCGATTCTTTAGCCTGGCGATGTGCAAATAGCTTCTCTCATAAGTTTGCTAATGAACCTAGGAATGTTACACTTTCCATATCAACTGACGGGTTCAATCCGAATGGATATTTCGGTGCCGCTCATAGTTGTTGGCCGGTGATTATGCAACCTTTAAATTTTGCTCCTTCCTTATGTATAAAACGTGAATTTTCATTGCTGGTGTTGTTGATATTAGGACCTAGAGCACCTGGTAAGGACATAGATGTTTATTTACAACCTCTTATAGATGAGTTGAAGAAGTTATGGAATGAAGGTATATTAACATATGACTCATTCACTAAAACTGAGTTTGTAATGAAAGCAAGATTACTATGGGCTATACATGATTTTCCTGCATTGGGAACTTTGTCTGGATGTGTAACCTATGGCTACTATGCATGTCCTACTTGTGGATAAAAAACAGATGCCGAATATTTTCCATTCAGTAATAAAATTTGTTATATGGGACACCGAAGATGGCTGCCATCAAAGCACAAGTATCTAGATGATAAAAAGAATTTCAATGAAGTGGTAGATAATTGTCCAGCACCGTGGACACTAACAGGCCTGCAAATACAAGATATTGTTCGTAATATCATCTATAAGAATGGTAAGGGGAAACAACCATCGTAAGCAAGTTTGAAGCGTAAAAGGAAAACTGGAGGGGAAAATAAAGACGCTTCTAATGTAGAAGATGAGGTAGTGACCACTCATTGTTTTCACGGAGGTCTATTCTTCATGATTTGCCTAATTGGGGTTCAAACGCGATCCGACATATTACTGATGTTATGCATACAGATAAGAACATCATAGAGCATATACTTAACACTTTTATGGGAAATAGCAAGTCTAAAGATGGTCCTGATGCGCGTAAAGATATGTAAGCAATGAGGGTTAAAAAGAAGTTGTGGATGAAAACGGATGATGTTAATGGTAAAACTTCTATGGAGAATGGTACTTTTGCCCTGACTAAGAAGGAGAAAGTTGATTTCTGTACTAATTTGAAGAACTTAAGGGTTACCTCCAGATTCTCTTCCAATCTTTGCAACTGTGTCAACGTGAATCCTCCCGAGTTAAATAACTTTAAGTCTCATGATTACCATGTTGTTATACAACATCTGTTATATTGATGATCCATATTGAAACTTCACTACCTAAGGAGATGCGAGTTTCTCTTCTCCGGATTAGTATCTTCTTCAACGTTATGTGTGCGAAGGTTATCAACCAAAAACATTTGTTGAGAGCTAAAGCTAGTATGATTGAAGCAATGTGTGTGTTTGAAAAATATTTTCCTCCTTCATTCTTCGTTATCAGTATTCACCTGATGGTTCATCTAGCAGATGAAGCTTTGATCAGCGGTCTAGTCAGGTTCAAGTGGATGTATCCCTTTGAGAGGTAATCACCACAACTGACTTTATTTTTTATTTTTTTAATGATTTGAATGTTTTTGTAACTGAGTTGTTAGCTTTTCTTACTGATATTTGTAGGTTAATGAAAGGTTTCAAGGGACTAGTGCGCAATAAAAGGTACATTGACGGGTGCATTGCAAGAGGATATACACTGCGAGAAGCTAGCTTGTATTGTATAGCGGAGTTGTTTAAAGATGGTGATGGTACCCACAAGCATACTCGACAAGCCTTTTTAGATGTTCACGATGAGTTTGCTGATGAGATGCCTTTAAGTAATGCTAAGAATATTACTTTAACCCAAATTCAGTTTGAACAAGCTCGCAAGTGGATTATCTCTAAGTATGTAGGATTGGATGAGTGGCAAAGGTATAATTTCTACTTTCACCTCTGATCTGTTATTTTGTGGATGAAGTAAATCATAGAACTGTAGTTGCAGGATTTCACACACTACACCCTACTCAAGAATTTATCAATATTTATGACACAATTTGAAGATTAAGGACCTTTTTTATTAATATGATCTTAAAAGAATTACAGTAATCAAGAATACAATTCACTTAATAAGATTTTCTCTCTCCTAAAAACTTTCTTAGCACTCAAAAATTCATCCCTCTCTCTGGAACTATTCATTTCCTTTATATAGGCATTTACATAGTGGATTACAGCTCATGACAGCTCATTTACAGCTAAGATTCCCTTTAGTTTCGGATCTGGGTTCTTGCGATACATCGCAATTTGCACCGCCTTAATCTTTCGCAGGTTTTATTGATTCATCGCAGAAATGTCACGCTTTTCTCATGTTTATGTCGTTTTCACCCGATATGTCATTCCTTACGTCACTTTGAGATTTATCGCAGAATATCATTGTTGTTTATTTCGCAGAAATATTGCTGTGACAATATTCTGATCCTACATCTTGCCTCTTCTCATATCTTTTCTGCGAAGAAGATAAAGATCATGAGAACTTAAGTTTCTTGATTTGCCGCAACTCCTTGTCTTTTACCCGACAAAATTCCCTATTTTACGTTTTTACCGTTGACACGTGTCAATCCTTACTTCTTTACCGATTAGCCCGGTTACCCATTCTTCATCTATAAATAGATGTCCCACTCGAGGATATGTCTTCTTTCACCTTCTCTCTTTTCTTCAACTTCTTCCTTTTTTGTCTGCAACTTTTTCTTTCCTGTTATCCTTCATGCTGCTTCTCTAATGGAAACTCAAAGGTAGGTTCTTATTTTGAATCTTATTTTGTTCATGTTACATCATTTCTATCGCCCGATTTTCTTTATAATCCCCATATTTTATTATCTTTTTCAGTAACACCACTTCTCAGACTAAGATTACTATCAAAAACCCTAACCCTAAGGGTCCTCAGAAAAAGCGTGTTGGGAAGGCGAAGAGATCTGAGAATGATAAGTTAGTAAGAAACATCTATTTCTTTAAAATAACAATATTGTTGCCTCTGTTTCTTATCTACGTTATTATTCGCAGAGTGAAGAGAATATTTCTAGACCTCTTAAGCGTTCTCGTCAAGTTAAAGCTCTTTCAGATGAAGTGGATATTCTTGATTTTTTGCCTGCAAACCCTGTTCCACCGCAAGATAAATCTTCTCTTTCTCCTTGCGTGAATTTTAATATTAACACCCATACTACTTCTTCATCAATTCCAAGTGAAGTTATTGATGCTAATATTTCCATCTCTAATAATCCCAATATTTTAAAAGTTACGATAGATGAATCAGCAACAAATAAACCTGCGTTGAATGAAACCATAGTGAATGAAACTACGATAAATGAAGTTGCGGTGAATGAGACTATGGTAAATGAAGCTGCGGTGAATGATGTTGCGGTAAATGAGACTACGGGAAATGAAGCTGCGGTGAATGATGTTGCGGTAAATGAGACTGTAACTGCGACTAATCAAGTTCCTTTTTCCACTCCTACTATCACAAATGATTCTAATCAAGTTCCTGCGATGAATGATGTTTCCAAAACCTCTTCCTCTACTTCTCTTCCTTCTTCCCAAGAAATAGCAACAGGGGTTGAAGATGCTTTTCAAATATTATCTGAAGTTTTGAACGATGCTATGAAATCTTCTACAGATCCTGCGAGACAGGATGTTTATATGATTCTAAGCAAGCATCTTGGATCTTGCGGTTCTTTATCTTCGCTGACTGCTTTAGAAAGTGAGGTTAAAACCTTGAATAAGAACCTTCAAGCAAAAACTTTAGAATATGAACTTCTCGATCATAAGCTTCGTAATTCTGAATTGGACTGCGAAAATCTTCGCAGCAGAAATGATGATTTGAAAGGTATAACTTTCTTGCCTCTACTTTTGCCTCAGTAAATCTTTGTTTTCTATGTACTCAATTTTTCTTTATTTATTTGTTAACGCATATTTAGCTTCAAAACATAACCAATTAATGAAGATACTTGAATGGAAAACCATCGCCGATGAAGCCCGCTTTGGGAAAGAGTCTTGGAAAAATCAATTTGATAGATTGAATATTCTTCACACATATTCAATTGACGAGATAAATAATCTTAAGAATGAGAATAACCAACTAATTCGCGAACGAGATTTCCTAAGTAATGAAGCCACTCAACTTTTATATTCGCTAAATCAGACTAATTTGAAGGTGGAATCTTTATCAGATGAAAACCAAACTTTGTCTCAAGAGAAACGTAGCTTTGTGAATAAAACAATGGTTTATTCGCAGCAATTGGGCAATCTTCAAAAGTTGTGTGACAGCCAAGAGCAATCTCTTCGTGTATTGAAAGATGTCATTAAAAAGATAACCGAATCATCTGCCGCTGAACAAGAGAAACTTATAAAAGGTAGATTAGCTCTAAGCGTAAAAGTCAACAATCTCAAAGATGACTATGCTCAACTGAAGAAATCCCATTCTTCCTTAAAAGAAGAAAATGCTTATCTTCTTTCTAAAGAGAAAAATATAAAATCTCGTTTGAAAGGTAAAGTTGGTGATACTTTCGATGATATCATGAATCAGTGGAAGAGTTGCTTCCTTAACATAATTCAAACTTTATCCTCGCAAAATGAAGGTAGTCATTTTGACTGCCTCATCTATTAATTATTTCATTGTATCTTTGGTAGGCTTAGAAAGATACCTACTTCTATGTATAAACTGCAAGTGCACAGTGTCGACAAGCAACACAGGGCAAGCACAGGTCGAACCACAGAGATTTGGAGAGTGTAGAAGTTGATTCTAAATCCTGATTCAAAGAGTAACCAAAAGGGGTTTGATTTTGTCGATACGACGATATGATTTTCAAGTGACTGAAATAATAAAAGATGCAAATAACAAGATATGTAAACAATGAGAATATGGATACTAGGGTATTCAAATCCACCAATAACCTATGATATGCATTCAACTTGTAATATTATTCTTGTCCTTATAGTAGATTCAAGTCTACCTTATAACTAAGGTGTTTCTCCAATGGATAATTTAATCACAACTAAAGTATTTCCCCAAAGAATTAATTGTCTTATTAAAGCACAAATAATCTAAGGATCAATATTTGGTTAAGCATGAGTTGTAGCATAATCAACATGGAGATATTCTAACTACAATGGATACATGGCATACATTGTGAGAGCAAGATGTTGACAAACTTGGATTAAATTATACTTTAAACAATTCTAAACTTTCAAGAACAAGATACAAGATATGAATACATACCAATGAGCTATGGCTTCATTAAAACCCTAGTAAATGAAACTAGAACATGAAGAACATTACAACAAAACTTAAATTTGATAAACTAACATGAACAAGCTATTCTTGGATGAGTTTTCAACACAACAACCCTCTCTATTTATACACAAAAATTCTCTCTCACTTGGATTCGAATTTTGGCAATTATTTACTCAACAAAACATGCTTTCTCACTTGATGGATGTTTTGGAATACAATGGGGTGAGGTGGATGTTTTGGAATCCAATGGTGGTGAGGTGGATGTTTTGGAATCCAATGGGGTGAGGTGGATGTTTTGGAATCCAATGGGGTGAGGTGGATGTTTTGGAATCCAATGGTGGTGAGGTGGAAATGGATTTGTGTCTTGGGTTTTGGATCATGGGTTTTGGATTATGGGTAGTTTAATCCCATGTATTGTAAACAGGTTGCCACTAATGCGCGAACGGGTTGCAACACTTCCAACTTTCTTCTCTTTTGTCTTCTCAATTCTTCCAAGCTTTATTTAGTACTTAAAAACACAAAATTAATTAATACAAATATTTATTCTTGAAGATGGTAAAAATGCAGAATTTGGGATAATATATGACTTTGAAGCGCGAAAGATGAGTTAAGTGCCAATGAAAAGGTGTATGAATATGCAATATTTGGCACTCATCAAATACCCCCAAACCTGAATTTTACTTGTCCTCAAGTGAAACAGAAATCCAGAAATACTAACTATACCACTGTCGCTGGTCTCTCGAATGCATTTAGCGTATGCATCAAGCCTTTAAACCCCTAGGTGTCCCTAGTGGACGAGTTGTAGTCTCATGAGGGCCTACCAAAGATGTACCCACAAAACCTTCTCCAAATTCAGAGCATCCATAGAAATGTCTTCGTCTTCGGTCTTCAACTGTAGATGATGAACTTCGGAATTTCGTAGAACCTTGATAATTTGTGACCATTTTTTTTTTTTTTTTTTTTTTAAGACCCGCTACACAACTGATCATCATTTTTTTTTTTAATTTTTTTTTTTTGACCCGCTACACAGCTGATCATCAGATACCAAACACAAGATCCGAGACAAAATAATTTTTTAGGGACCCGCTACACAGCTGGTCATCATTTTTTTTTTTTTTTTTTTAGAGACCCGCTACACAGCTGGTCATAGAAGAATGCAAAAGACTACAAAGGATCCTACAAAAGACCCGCTACACAGCTGGTCATAGAAGATAACAAAAAAAAAATGCAAGACCCGCTACACAGCTGGTCATAGAAAAGATTCACAATGCCATATGCAAATACTCCCCCAAACCTAAATCTAACATTGCCCTCAATGTTTCAAAATATGATAGAAACAACAACAAACCATGAGAACAAAACATATTCAAAGGAAAGAGATTACCAGATGCCAAACCAAAGACAGTGGAGTATGTCTAAAGCAACCAGCAGGGAAGATATCTGTGGTATGTACAAGGGGTGAACTTTTCAGTCCACATAGATCGGATCAGCAAGATGAGTTGTTTCAATCTCAGGTGGAATTGGTTCAAGGAACGGCTTCAATCTCTGCCCATTGACCTTGAAGACATTCTTGGTTGCTACATCTTCTAGTTCTACAGCCCCATGGGGGAAAATTGTTCGCACCAAGAACGGGCCTGTCCATTTAGAACGTAATTTTCCTGAAAAGAGTTTCAATCGTGAGTTGTACAATAAAACTTTCTGGCTAGGCGTGAATGACTTGCGCAAAATGCGTTTGTCATGGAACACCTTCATTCTATACTTGTACACCTTTGCACTATCATAAGCATCATTCCTAAGTTCTTCCAACTCATTGAGTTGGAGTTTCCTATTAATGTACCCGCCTTATCAAGAGAAAAGTTAAGCTTTTTAATAGCCCAATATGCACGATGTTCAAGTTCAACAGGTAAGTGGAAAGGCTTCCCATACACAAGTCGGTAAGGGGACATGCCCATAGGGGTTTTATATGCTGTTCTATAAGCCCATAATGCATCATTCAATCTTAAAGACCAATCTTTTCTAGACGGGTTAACCGTCTTTTCTAGAATGTGCTTAATCTCCCTATTTGAAACCTCTACCTGGACACTGGTCTGTGGATGATATGGAGTTGCGACTTTATGAGTTATGCCATACTTGCGAACTAATGACTCAAAAGGCCTATTACAGAAATGTGAACCACCGTCACTGATTATAGCTCTAGGGGTTCCAAATCGAGAAAATATGTTTTCCTTTAAGAACGAAAGTACCACCTTGTGGTCATTAGTTTTGGTTGCAATTTCTTCTACCCACTTAGAAACATAATCAACAGCAACAAGAATGTACAACTTTCCTTCAGAGTTAGGAAATGGACCCATGAAATCAATACCCCACACATCAAAAAGCTCAACAATCAAAATGGTTTGCAGGGGCATCATGTTTCTTTTTGATATACTTCCCAATTTCTGGCACCGGTCACAAGAAATACAGAATGCATGGCTATCCTTAAACAATGTTGGCCAGTAAAAACCACTCTGCAAGATCTTTGCAGCAGTTTTCTTTGCACTAAAGTGGCCTCCACATGCTTGATCATGACAAAAAGAGATGACATCCCTTTGTTCGGAGTTGGGGACACATTTCCTAATGATTTGGTTAGGGCAGTATTTGAATAGATATGGGTCATCCCATAGGAAATGTTTCACTTCGGCCAAGAATTTAGACCGGTCTTGTTTAGACCAATGTAGTGGCATCCTACCTGTAGCAAGGTAGTTCACGATGTCGGAAAACCATGGCATTTCAGAAACCAACATCAGTTGTTCCTCAGGGAAGGATTCCCTAATAAGAGTGGATTCATCAGCAGACTCGATATTCAATCTAGATAAGTGATCTGCCACAACATTTTCTGACCCTTTCTTGTCTCGAATTTCGAGGTTGAACTCTTGTAACAAGAGTATCCATCGAATCAGTCGAGCCTTAGCATCTTTTTTAGATAAAAGATATCTCAATGCGGCATGGTCAGAATATATGATGATTTTAGATCCTATCAAATAAGATCTAAACTTATCTAATGCAAACACAACAGCTAGCATCTCTTTTTCGGTTGTTGAATAATTCATTTGTGCCTCATTCAGTGTCTTACTAGCATAGTAGATCACATAGGGTTGTTTGTCAACTCGCTGACCTAAGACAGCTCCAACAACAAAATCAGATGCGTCACACATGATTTCAAAAGGCAATTTCCAATCAGGAGGTCGGACTATAGGGGTCGAAGTTAAAAGAGTTTTGAGCTCCTCCCAAGCATGCACACAAGCATCATCAAACACAAATGCAACATCTTTACTGAGTAGATTACACAATGGCCTTGAGATCTTACTGAAATCTTTGATGAATCTACGGTAGAAACCAGCATGGACTAAAAATGATCTAACCTCCCTCACAGAGAGAGGTTGAGGCAAGTGTTGAATGATATCAACCTTGGCTTTATCTACTTCTATGCCTTTTTCTGAGATGATATGCCCTAGAACAATGCCTGAGTAAACCATGAAATGAAATTTTTCCCAATTCAAGATCAAATTCTTTTCTTTACACCGAATAAGCACACGAGTAAGATGATGCAAACATTCATCAAAAGAAGAGCCAAAGACAGAAAAATCATCCATGAAGATTTCAAGAAACTCATCTATCATGTCTGAAAATATGCTCATCATACATCTTTGAAAAGTAGCAGGTGCATTACACAACCCAAAAGGCATACGACGATAAGCAAATGTTCCATACGGACAAGTAAATGTGGTCTTATGCTGATCTTCGGGTGCTATGTGAATTTGGTTGTAGCCTGAATAGCCATCTAAGAAACAATAGTACCTATGTCCCGACAACTTTTCTAGCATTTGATCAATGAAGGGCAGCGGAAAATGGTCTTTCTTAGTTACTGTGTTCAATTTCCTATAGTCAATACAAACTCTCCACCCTGTAGTTACACGGGTGGGGACAAGCTCATTCTTCTCATTTTGAACTACAGTAATGCCAGACTTCTTGGGTACCACTTGAATGGGACTGACCCACTTGCTATCAGGAACTGGGTATATGATACCCGCATCAAGAAGCTTTGTGATCTCACTCTTAACAACCTCTTTCATGTTAGGATTGAGACGCCTTTGCATCTCCCTAGATGGTTTGGCATTGTCCTCAAGGTTTATATGGTGCATGCAATCAGTGGGGCTTATGCCTTTAAGGTCCGAGATGGTCCATCCTAATGCTTCTTTATGCTCCTTAAGCACTTCTAAAAGTTTTCTTTCCTGTTTTGTATCTAAGGCAGATGAAATGATTACAGGCAAAGTATTAGAAGGTCCCAAAAAAACATATTTAAGAGTATCAGGCAATAGTTTCAGTTCGAGCTTTGGTGGCTCAACAAGAGATGGAACAGACTTGGATTCCAAGAGTGGAAGTGGTTCCACTCTAGCTTTCCACTTAGACGTGTCCATGAGTGGTGTGGATTCAAGCAAAGTATTCACTTCACTTATGTATTCATCATCAAACATATCCAGGTTGAAATTATTCAAACAAGCATCCAAAGGGTCAACAGACATGCTACTAGGTAGCGACTCCTGAATCAAACTTTCAATCATGTTGATTTCATGCACATCATTATCATCATCAAGATCTAAATGTTGTTGGCTAGCATTGAAAACATTCAACTCCACAGTCATATTACCAAATGACAACTTCAGCACTCCATTACGGCAGTTAATGATTGCATTGGACGTCGCTAAGAAAGGACGTCCCAAAATGACAGAATGTGACTGTCGTCGGTTTTGCACAAAGTTGATTATCTAAAACGATGAAGTCCACAGGAAAGTAAAATTTATCAACCTTAATCAAAACATCTTCTACCACCCACGTGGCACTTTAACGGATCTGTCCGCCAATTGCGAGTTATAGGTGTTGCCTTCAACTCTCCAAGACCTAACTGCACATATCTTGAATATGGCAAAAATTCACACTTGCCCCTAAGTCTAGCAACGCCTTCTTAACCGTATGGTCACCTATTTTGCATGTGATAGTTGGACTACCTGGGTCTTTAAACTTAGGTGGTGTGTTGCTTTGAATGATTGCACTCACTTGCTCAGTGAGAAAAAGCACGCTTATGCACATGAAGCTTTCGCTTTTGTGTGCATAGATCCTTAAGGAATTTAGCATAAGCAGGGACTTGCTTGATTTCATCAAGAAATGGGATGTTGATGTTAACTCGTTTGAACATTTCTAAAATCTCGTTGTACTGTGTACTCTCTTTTTGTTGCACCAATCTTTGTGGGAATGGAGCAACAGGTACATGAGATGGTGTAGAGACATTAGAATTATGGGAATTCTTATGTTGCTCAGATTTGTTTTCAACAATAGGTGTTTTCTGTGGTATTTTATGCACTGGTGAGTCTGATGTAGACTCACTCGACTGTGGTACACCTACATTGTTTTCAACAACTTTACCACTACGAAGAGTGGTGACAGCATTTACTTGATTATTGGAGGCCTCATTTCGAGTTGAATTTTCTGCCTGATATACAGTTTTTGGATTTTGTTGGGGTTGACTAGGAAGTTTGCCTTTGTCTCTTTCATTCAATGCTTCACAAATTTGACCCATTTTAAGTTCTAGACTTGAAAAACGTTGGTCTGTGGTCTTTTGAAGTTGTACCAAATTTTGGGTCAACAAACCGAAACTTTCTTCGAAGATAGGCTTTTTCTCTGCAGGGTACTGAGAATGTGGTTGCACTTGGG
Source organism: Papaver bracteatum (assembly GCA_023529315.1). Lineage (NCBI taxonomy): Eukaryota > Viridiplantae > Streptophyta > Magnoliopsida > Ranunculales > Papaveraceae > Papaver > Papaver bracteatum. Next base: position 142,083 of record JAJJWX010004946.1, on the reverse strand, counting down.
GGTTTCTAGGATAAGGGTATCCTTGGTTATTATTTGATGTTCCCCCTTTCACATGCCCCTTAGACCATGAAAAGTTAGGGTGATTTCTCCACCCTGGGTTGTAGGTCTGAGAATATGGGTTGTTCTCTTGCCTTTGGTACAATACATTGGCTTCCTCGGTTTTAGACTCTTGAAATGCATGGAGGTCTGGACAAGTGTCCACTAGATGGTCTGAACTATGGCATGCGGCACAAGTGTCCATTTCAATTTGACTACGGAGAGTAGGGATATTAGTTTTTCCATTCTTTTCTAGCTCTAGCTTTTCTATTCTCCTGGCCAAGGATGCCATCTTTGCACTTCCTTCGAAGTCAGAGTCAATTCTATGAACATTGGATGCAAGGGTAATCCTATTTGGTTCACGGGGGGATTCCCACTGCTGAGTCTTTTCAGCGACTTCGATTAAGAAATCCCAAGACTCATCAGCAGTTTTTCAATAAATTGACCATTGCACATGGTCTCAACTGTAGTTCGGTTCTTGACATCTAAGCCTTCATACAAAATTTGCACAAGTCTCCATTTTTCAAAACCATGGTGAGGACATTGGAGAAATAATTCATTGAATCTCTCCAAATATTTTGCCAAAGTTTCCTCCTCTAATTGCACAAAACTATTCAGACTTTGACGAATTGTCGTAGTCTTATGGTTTGGGAAGAACTTTTTGAAGAACTCTTTCGTAAGAGCATCCCATGTATGAAATGACTGTGGCTGTTGAGCACACAGCCAAGTCTTGGCTTTGTCTATCAAAGAAAAAGGAAAAAGTTTCATTTTGAGGTGCTCATCCGTCATTTGGTTGATCCGAAGAGTCCCACAAATTTCCTCGAACTCTCTCACATGGTGGTAGGGATTTTCAGCTTCAACCCCTTTAAATTTAGGCAACATATTGAGGATACTTGCCTTTAGCTCAAATTGTCCATCAATAGCTGGTAAGACAATGCACGAGGACTGGGTTGTCCTCGTTGGGTACATGTAGTCTTTTAGACTTTTTACTGGTTCTCCCATTGTTTCGGATGGTTGGGACTTTCTCTTTTCAGAACTATGTATTTGAACTAACTCTTCTTGACTGATTCTAACTAGTCGTTTTGTATGGTCACGGAAAATAACACTCATAACCTAGCTAGCACATCAAGCATGTTAACCATTCACCTAGAAGGGAAGTTCTATGCAATCACAAACAAGGATGACTCCACCACAGTAAACCTACTGATTTCTAGCAAACAAAAAGAATGATGGTTCCACTTAGATTGTTTTCTAGACCAGCTTCTAATCCTTCGAAATGGAATTCGTTACAATCTGAGCAAACTCCTCTGGAATCAATCCGAGTTTAAGTAAATTGAACAGAGGCGAGAGAAGCTGCAGGAGCTTTGATACTCAAGGCCTCACCGTATTACAAGGCGGCGCAGTCACGCATTCAATTTACAGAAACCGTCATGAACTTCGAAGTATGCTTAAAGAGTAACCAATATTTTTCAAACGACTTTCCTACTAAGCTCGTTACCTTATAGGTCTTGTTCTATTTCAAATTTTAAAGCTTAGGTTTGCGTAGGTAACGTTTTTCTAAGGCGGGCAAGAAGAGAACGGTGATGAAATCCGAACCCTTATCTTGTATGGCCAGTCCTTGCCCTTTACTAGGAAATTAAAGCGGCCGTATTCAAATCCTCAACATATATGCAACCGAAGGAATACGGTAACTCGCTAAAAGGGGATTCACGAGTGTTTCGGCAAGCTTACCTCCCGTTCCAGACGGGGGATGAACCGTTGTTGTCGACTCGGGCCACGACTCCTATGTCATGAACGAACCCGAGGGGCCGAGGTGATATTGTAATCACCGTCCTTCTCTGCAAACAGTTTGATATTTAATACTACCCTTCCATAGGGTTTAACAATAAAAATGGAATGTCCAAGTCCAAAGTCCAAAATAAAGTGCAAAAGAAAAAGAAAATTACAAGAGTAAAGGAATCCTAATACAAATTAAAAATAAATAAAATAAACTCTCTTTTTTTTTTTATTAAAATAAAAACTTCTTCCGCTTTCTTTCGCTTCCTTTCCTTCGCCTTTACAACAGCTACTCAGGCACCTGTTGAGCTCAAAAGAGGTAGTTAGGGTTTCGAAGTTTTAAAGCAAAAGCAAAAAAATAAAAATAAATAAAAAATAAGTGTAAAATTGACTGTGAATAGTTGTGTTGCTACAGTAATAGTAACAGTGAACTATCGTTGCTACTGATAATGATAATGAGATGAAGAACACGAAGAACAGACGCTTCGAACTATCGTTCAAGAACACGAAGAACGACACAGAGAATAACTGTCGTTGTTTAACAGTGACACAGTGAATAACTGTTGTTGAAGTGCGACAGTTTTATGCGACTGTTATGGGTGGGCCCTTTTTTTTTTTGGTGTTCCTGAATACGCTACAGTAACATCGACTTTTGTACAGCGTTTTATCTACAGTAAAATGCTACAATTCCATGAGACAATTTATGAACAGTGACAGGAGACAGAAACTTGAACTACACTTCTACCAAATCCCCGGCAACGGCGCCAAAAACTTGGTAGGCTTAGAAAGATACCTACTTCTATGTATAAACTGCAAGTGCACAGTGTCTACAAGCAACACAGGGCAAGCACAGGTCGAACCACAGAGATTTGGAGAGTGTAGAAGTTGATTCTAAATCCTGATTCAAAGAGTAACCAAAAGGGGTTTGATTTTGTCGATACGACGATATGATTTTCAAGTGACTGAAATAATAAAAGATGCAAATAACAAGATATGTAAACAATGAGAATATGGATACTAGGGTATTCAAATCCACCAATAACCTATGATATGCATTCAACTTGTAATATTATTCTTGTCCTTATAGTAGATTCAAGTCTACCTTATAACTAAGGTGTTTCTCCAATGGATAATTTAATCACAACTAAAGTATTTCTCCAAAGAATTAATTGTCTTATTAAAGCACAAATAATCTAAGGATCAATATTTGGTTAAGCATGAGTTGTAGCATAATCAACATGGAGATATTCTAACTACAATGGATACATGGCATACATTGTGAGAGCAAGATGTTGACAAACTTGGATTAAATTATACTTTAAACAATTCTAAACTTTCAAGAACAAGATACAAGATATGAATACATACCAATGAGCTATGGCTTCATTAAAACCCTAGTAAATGAAACTAGAACATGAAGAACATTACAACAAAACTTAAATTTGATAAACTAACATGAACAAGCTATTCTTGGATGAGTTTTCAACACAACAACCCTCTCTATTTATACACAAAAATTCTCTCTCACTTGGATTCGAATTTTGGCAATTATTTACTCAACAAAACATGTTTTCTCACTTGATGGATGTTTTGGAATACAATGGGGTGAGGTGGATGTTTTGGAATCCAATGGTGGTGAGGTGGATGTTTTGGAATCCAATGGGTGAGGTGGATGTTTTGGAATCCAATGGGGTGAGGTGGATGTTTTGGAATCCAATGGTGGTGAGGTGGAAATGGATTTGGGTCTTGGGTTTTGGATTATGGGTAGTTTAATCCCATGTATTGTAAACATGTTTCCACTAATGCGCGAACGGGTTGCAACACTTCCAACTTTCTTCTCTTTTGTCTTCTCAATTCTTCCAAGCTTTATTTAGTACTTAAAAACACAAAATTAATTAATACAAATATTTATTCTTGAAGATGGTAAAAATGCAGAATTTGGGATAATATATGACTTTGAAGCGCGAAAGATGAGTTAAGTGCCAATGAAAAGGTGTATGAATATGCAATATTTGGCACTCATCAATCTTCCCATCTTATTTCTTGCGAGAATTCCATCTAATATGCAACTTTTCTTCCGTAGAATCTGAGAAGCATCTTCAAGCTTCTATCTCTGATCTGTCTACGAAGTTGGCCAAACTTCGCAAAAAGAATACCGCGCTTTCTAACTCTCGCAATAGAGCATTGAGAAGATTTGACTACCTTGAATACTTCAAGGATATAGAGATCATAAACCGAGAAAAGAATTGCCTCCGCAAGGCTCATTTAGGCGCTGAGGTTCTTGTAAACAATGTTCTATTCTCTCATTCTTTACCTCCTATAAAGATCAAACCCTTGGAGATAAATAATAATGAAGTTCCTCGTCTCATTGATGAAGATCTAAATTATTCAAGTGATGAAGAAGATTTTTCCGAAGATGAACAAAACCCAACTAAATAAATAGAAGAAGAAGAAAACATTCCCAATGAAGTAGAAGAACAAAATCCTCCTCAAAGGGCAATCACTAATGATGGAGAAATAGAGGAAGAAGAAAACCCTTATAATGAAGCAGAAGAACAAAATCCTCCTCAAAAATCAATCGCTGGTGATAGAGAAACTCAAACTGAAAAAGATATTGCTGGTGAAGATAATAGTAGCAAACAAGAATGATGAAATTAAAGAAGAATACTCTTTTGAAGTTTTAAATCTTGTTTTATCATGTCTTTCTGCGAAATATCTTGTTCTTTTCCCTGTCCTGCGAATGATTGTAATTTCTGAATCTTTCTTCTTCCTGCTTCTTTTGCGAAATATTGCAATTTTTGTAACTCAATCATCTTCTTCTGATTATATATTTCTATTAACCTGAATCTCCTATCGCAAATTCTTGTAACTTGATTGTCTTCTTTTTATTATCTTGATTCTTCTCAAGGAAGATAATGAAATATTGTTTTATAATCCCCATATTTTCCCTTCATAATCTTCCTTGTGAAGTACTAATGTATCGCCATTGTAAGAAATCCTAAACTTTCCTCTTGTTGTTAATATGCAATATCATAAACTTTCCTCATCGCATATATAACCTCTCTTGTGGTCTTATTTCGCCTTCCTAGTTAAAGGTATTATTATGCCACTTTTATGCGACAAGATCGCAGGACATTCTTACTTTCACATGTAATAATCCATTGATCTTGCCTTATCATTTATTTTGATCTCTGCGACAATATGATAAGTCTAAGCCATCTTGTGAGATTAATCTGTTTTTGCTTTTTAAGACTTATGATATTGTCGTCTTTGCGATGAAATCGCAGGACGTCATTGCGATTTATATCCTCTTATCATTGTTCATTTATCTCATCTTTTGATCTTATCGCAAAAACCCATTGATCTCATCTTAACATTTCTTTTTAGGCTTTTTGGCCTGTCATGCGGCAATATGACGGGCCTAAATATTCTTGCGAATATAAAGTCCCATGACATTGTTGTCTGTGTCACGCGACAATATGACGGGCCTAAATATTCTTGCGAATATAAAGTCCCATGACATTGCCGTCTTTTTTGATACACAGCTCCCTAATGGAGGGTATCGCCATTATATCTCCCCTTGGTTTCCCCTTCAAGGAGACGTACTTCTGCCATACAAGACTAGCTCCTCCCATCCGGTTCTAGAAACAACCAATTGTTTTCGTAGCCTCTTATCCTTTATGCCTATATGGCTTATAGTTACGATACTACACCCTAGTGGGGTTTTCTTCGGGCCGAACACATCGTAAGCCAAGACTTGCCATGGATGGCCAGGGTAGGTTCATCCGTCCCGGGCACCCACAGCTCAACCGTGTACCTCGGCGCCTTGATCATACTTTGCATTCCTTAGGAGAAACTCTCGGGCGCCCAACCAGGGTATAACCTTATATAGTTGGGAATCCAAGTTATCACTCCCGGATGGATTTTCTATAATCCCAAATCTCCATGACTAGGTTCCAGCAGCAGTTTAGCCTTTCCAATAGCCATGCAAAGAGATACCCCCATTATGACGTACTTTAAGGATATTGCCTCTTACGGAATAGAATCCGCGAACTAGGGTGTACGACACAAAGGTTCGTCCCATTCTTATATGTTTTTAGGCGATTTACGCCCGTCTTATGCATTTGCATTAAAATTCTTAATTATCTCGCAAATTATTGCGAAGAATTGCTTTGTATTTAGCCAACTTTATTCTTGTGAAACATCTCTTTTATTCTCTCGCAATTGCTTGCGTATAATCCAGTCATCCTAGTCTTTCAAACCTTTATTGATAATATTTTCTCAGATATTTTCTATTCCATGGTCTGCCAAGTCTTTGACCCATGTCTCTTCCTTCTGGATCCATTAACTTATATGCTCTAGTTCCAATTATTTCTTTGATGATATATGGCCCGTCCCATTTTTTCGCTAATTTTCCTCTATTTTCTCGCTGATATTCTGGTGTTTCTCGCAGAACTAGATCTCCAACTTGGAACTCACGTTTCTTTACTTGCTTATTATATTCTCGATCTAATATGCGATGGTAGTTCTCCATATGTTGTAATGCTTTTTATCTCTTCTCTTCTACTTCATCAAGTTTGTCTAGAATCATACCAGCACTAAGATTCTTTTCCCAAGCTTCTCTTTTTGTCGTAGGAATAACAACTTCTGTTGGTAATACTGCCTCAACTCCATATGTTAAACAAAAAGGTGATACCACAGTTGCTTCTCTTCGTGTTGTATTATAAGCCCAAACTGCATTATGGACTTGTTGACACCATGTTCTATGATTCCCTTCTAACTTCTTCTTGAGGATATCTGCGATTGTTTTGTTAGTTGCCTCAGCTTGACCATTAGCTTGTGGGTATAAAGGAGTCGATTTTCCGCACTTTATCTTGAATGCATTAAGTAACATCTCTATATTTTGTCCTTCAAATTGTTTCCCATTATCTGACACCAACTGCGCAGGAATTCCGAATCTGCAAATGATGTTTTCAAATATAAATGTAAAAATGTCCTTATCACGAATATGCTGTACTGCTTTAACTTCTTCCCATTCTGTGAAGTAATCTGTTGCGATAATTAAATATATCTTTTGCCCTGTTCCTGGTAAAAATGGTCCCTCAATATCTAAACCCCACTTTCCAAATGGTCAAACATTTTTTGAGGATGTTAATGTTTCACCGGGTGCATGTATTCTTTTTGCAAATCGCTGACATTCCTCGCAACTTCTTGATAAATTCTTTGCATCTTCATGCATATAAGGCCAATAATAACCTTGCATTTTAGTTCTGTATGCTAAAGATCTTCCGCTGCTGTGATTACCAAAGATCCCCACTATGTAACATTTTTAATATTTGTTTTCCTTCTTCTTGTGTCAAACATCTGAGGGAAGGCCCATTTAAAGATTTTCGATACAATATCCCATCTCTTAACTCATAATTTGTTACTCTACTTTTTAATTTATGTGCTTCCAATCTGTTTCTTGGTACCTCTTCCCTTGCTAGATACGCGTGAATTTCTGCACGCCAATCTGCGATAATTCTACTTGATTCTTCGCCATTATTATCTACTATCATTTACTCGGCCTCCTCTCCATCTTCTTTATTAATTGAAGGTGCTATGAGTGTTTATATTTTTATATTTCTCACAGTCGGGTCTACCATCATACTTGATATAAACGCAAAAGCATCTGCGAGCCTATCATCTCTTCTTGAAATATGCCTCCATTTGAGTTTTGGAATTTTCGTAGATAATTCTTCTACAAGTTTCATATATTTTTTCAAAGATATATCATTAGTTGCATATTCCCCTTCAATTTGGCGAATAATCAATTACGAATCACTGGTAATTCTTGCATTCTCCACCTTCATCTCTATCGCAAATCTTAGAGCATGTACTATAGCCTCATATTCTGTCTCATTATTAGTAGATTCAAATTCTAGTCGGAATGCAAATGCCATTTTTGCACCTTCTAGCGAAATAAAAACGACTCCCACTCCATTTCCTTCTCCGTTGGATGACCCATCTACCAATATCTCCACCTATTTGGTTCTGTTAAAAGATCTCTAGGATCCCCATATTCTTCTTCTATATCCATCATGTCTTCTACAGCTTCATCATCCTCCAAAGGAAATTCTGCGAGAAAATCTGCGACAATTTGAGATTTGGGCGAGGATAAAATTGCATATTGGATCTCAAAATGCCCCATTTATGCGTTCCATCTTTCAACTCTGCCTGATCTTTTTGAATTTTTCATTTCTGATTCAATTGGTACTTTTGTTAGTACTTTGATTTTATTCGCTTGGAAATATATGCGAAGTTTAGATGCCGCATAAACTAACGCCAGAATTAGCTTTTCAATCTTTGAATAGTTTTTCTCCGCAGCATTGAATGTTTTGCTGATGTAGTAAATTGGTTTTTCAACTCCTGCGTCATTTCGCAAAAGAATCTGCGCTTAAAGCATGTTGAGTTGTCACAAGGTACATCAGCAATTCTTCTCCTGGTTCAGCCTTCTGTAAAATGGATATGTTCATCAAATATTCCTTAATTCCTTGAAAAGCTTCCTCACATTCATCTGTCCATTTAAATTTTGTTCCCTTCTTTAGTATGTTGAAGAAATGTTTACATTTATCTGATGATCGCGAAATAAATCTTCCTAGTGAAGCTAAAAGTCCATTCAATTTTTGCACATCTTTTAATGTTGCTGGAGTTGGCATATCTCGAACTACTTGCACCTTTTCAGGATCAACTTGTATTCCTTCTTTTGATACAATATATCCCAATAATTTCCCAGATGATACTCCGAAAGTACATTTCTCAGGATTTACTTTGATATTAAAAATCCGCATCTGATCAAAAATTTCCCTTAAGTCCTACACATGATTTTTAACTTCTTTGCTTTTTACCAACATATCATCCACATATACCTCTAAAGTTTTATGTATCCATTTTGCGAACACCTTTTCCACCATTCTTTGGTAAGTCGCTCCTGCATTTCGTAACCCAAAAGGCATCTTTGTGTAGCAATATAATCCTCTGGGAGCAAAGAATGCAGTATGTTCTTGATCTTCTTCCGCAAGTGGGATTTGATTATAGCCCTTGTATCCATCTAACGAAGATATTCGATCATTTCTTGCGGCATATTCCACCAGCTGCGGGATATCTGGCAAGGGAAAACTATCTTTGGGACATGATTTATTTATATCAGTAAAATCGATGCAAATTCTTATCCCCTTATTTTTCTTGGGAACTACTACCATGTTGGCGATCCATTCTGGATATTTTGCTTGCCTTATAATTCATGCGTCAAGCATCTTCTGCAATTTTTCTTCTATCTTGGCATGATAAGTGGTCGCAATCTTTCTTATTCTTTGTTTGAATGGTCTCACATTTTTGTTAATCTCCAATCTATGGCACACAACAGATGGATCTATTCCAGGCATCTCATCCATATTCCACGCAAAAATATCTCTGTATTCTCGCAGAAGGTTTACAGTTTGTTCTTCTTCCTCCACACCCATCTTAGTTCCAATTTTCAGTATTTTTGGGTCTTCTTCACTTCCAACATTTACTTCTTTTGTTGGTTCTGCTGCAGTATAACTGGCTTCATGTTCTCCCATTGGTGTTGGTGTTTTTATTACCTCTGTTGGTTTATCACTTTCTTGCGATACATCGTCAAATATTCCTTTTCATTCTTATGATCTTATCATGTAAATATTGAATTCTTCTTCTTTCCTTTCTTCTCTCCTCATTTTTCTGCGCTGTTTTCGCAACTGAATTTGATTTTCACAATTCCTTACTTCATTCTGGAAACACAACGCTGCATAATCTGCATCTCATCTAATCTCGCCAATTCCGCTAGGCATAGGAAACTTTATGCACTGATGTAGAGTTGATGACACAGCCTTGATTGCATGTATCCATGGTCTTCCCAACATCATATTATATGGTGATTTCACATCCACCACGCACAAAGTTATCTGCGTCTCTATTTCCCCTAGCGGAATTCGCACTACAATTTCACCTTTAGGTTTTGTTAGAGATTTTCCAAATCCATGGATATGATATTGTAGGAGCGGAATATCACATCAAATGATAACTTACGAAATTGTGGAGAGAAAATACATTTTGCGAGTATAGAATATTTTGCGAAGATAAAGAAATCACGAAGAACGTTTTACGAGTAAAGGAAGTTCGTGAAGTAAATTTGCGAAGGTTCGTATGATGATTCTTTGATCCGAAATTAAGGGAAAGATTAGTTGTTATCCAATGTGTAAAATCATATAAATAGCCATTTAGGCATGAGAGGAAAGGGAGAGACACATTTTGAGAGAGGGGATAATTTTAGGAGGAGAGAGAAAATTTTAGAGAGGGATTTATTTTCTTTATCATCTTATTCCCCAAAATTCTAGAGCTCCAAATATTCATTAATGGAGTCTCAATTGTAAAATCATGTAATCACATACAATCACTAGTGAAGCACCGTGGATGTAGATCACATTGATCGAACCACGTAAAAATCTTTGTGTCTCTTTATAATTTTAGTACCTTAATTCTTAGTTTCATATCAAATTAATTAGGTTTAGGAATCATTTTAATGGATTCTTATGAGGGTGTAGTTGTGAGATGGGTGTAGTTGTGAGATAATCCGCAACTACATAATTGGCGCTAGAAACAGGGAAATATTAAATGGATTTATCCTTCATGTAACTTGTTGGATCAACAATTTCGTTTAATAATTGGTCCTCTTCTCTCTCTACTATTTTCTCCCCAAATTTCACTTTCTAGAAAATTCAATCTGAAACGGTAATGGCATCTTCCAAAAGTAGATTCAATAATGGAGTAGAAAACGGATTTGAAGGTTTAATATCATCTTCAGGGAGATGTTATGATTCAATCAACTAAGTCCGCGTCTCAGATAGTTTAAGAATTCGAAGAAAAATGAGGTTATGCGAAGTTATGGTTCAATCTAGAAGTAATTTATACTAAAATCAATGATTAGTATAAGCCATCTAGTGGAAAACGAGAAGCTCAGATTGGTAAATTCAGATCTGTCTGCGAAGTAGAGTCAGTGCAACTTCGTAGCATTCAAAATTCAAGTTCACAGCATCAGTTCGCATATCTACGTTTGTTCACAGTGTATACTGGTGCAACTTTAAATATATGAAGAGATCAGTTCGCATATTATGGTTCGCAGTTTATACTTCGCAAAAACGCTAGGTGACAAAGACGCTAGGTGCAAAAAGAGGCAATTGCTAAAAAAGAGGCAATTGTTGTTCGAAATGGTGCTACTTCTTTGTCTAATGAAGACAAAACTGATCCCGTTTCAAAAACAAATATATGTTCTGTGATGGACAAAAAGTTGAATGGTCATTACGATGGAATCCAAAGAATTTTATCATCGTGGGATTTTACGAATTTTCGCAGCAATAAAAAAAATATATCTTCGCAAATATTTACTTTGCGAATATTCGCAAGACCAACACTATTACACTTTTACACTTCGCAAATCTTCGTTTACTTCGCAAAAGTTCGCAAAACAACAGAATTCTATTTCGCAAGAGTGGGCTAGAATAATTGGTATGCTATGAGAACATGCAAGACGATGCTAGCTTCGCAAGCAAATCACATACTTCGCAAGAGACAACAACGACTCACATAAAAGCTAAGTACCTCTTTCCTTAAACATTTTATTTGCTCACGAAAAATAAAAGATTTTTGATTTGATTTACAAAAAGCGATTCAATCACATAATTACAAAGATGATACAATTACAAAGATCTCAAGATTTCACAATTACAAAAGAAACCGAGAAAAACATCTCGCACAAATCAATTTATATATTTCTCTTGAAAAATTTACTTTATTTCCAATGATATGATATTCGACATGGAGAGTAGTAGCTGGAAAACCTTTATGGCGTATACTCGTAAAAGGCAAAGCACCTCAGTGCGTCATATGAGGGGGCACCTATTAGGATCATTTCCATGGAAAAATATTTGTCAAGAGAGATGAAATAGATAATACAAAGGAAATCAAAACAAACAAAAAAAATTTGAAGTAGCATATAAATAAAAAATAAGAAATTTTGATAAAAGAAATGTTGAATACTAATCTAAATTTTTATTTGCATTACAGCATAGCATGAGGCAAAGAATATGGAGTGAGAGTTCGCATGATGGGTTCGCAATATTTCTTACATTTAGAGGATTAAGTACTTCTTAAGGATACTTCATACTTCTTATATATTTCGAGGATTAAGTACTTCTTATACTTCTTCAAGGATACTTCATACTTCTTATACTTCAATGGTTGATACTTCTTATTTACTTCGCAACATTCCGGGACTTCGCAAAAGAATAGAGGCAAGTATATACTTTTCAAGACTAGTATTCTTTCGCTCGTTCCTTCATCAACAAATATCAAAGATTACTACAACAACGTATTTTTTCTTAAAGATCGCTCTTCAAGCAATATTCAAGAAAAAAGAGGCAAGATGTAGGAGCGGAATATCACAGCAAATGATAACTTACGAAATTGTGGAGAGAAAATACATTTTGCGAGTATAGAATATTTTGCGAAGATAAAGAAATCACGAAGAACGTTTTACGAGTAAAGGAAGTTCGTGAAGTAAATTTGCGAAGGTTCATATGATGATTCTTTGATCCGAAATTAAGGGAAAGATTAGTTGTTATCCAATGTGTAAAATCATATAAATAGCCATTTAGGCATGAGAGGAAAGGGAGAGACACATTTTGAGAGAGGGGATGATTTTAGGAGGAGAGAGAAAATTTTAGAGAGGGATTTATTTTCTTTATCATCTTCTTCCCCAAAATTCTAGAGCTCCAAATATTCATTAATGGAGTCTCAATTGTAAAATCATGTAATCACATACAATCACTAGTGAAGCACCGTGGATGTAGATCACATTGATCGAACCACGTAAAAATCTTTGTGTCTCTTTATAATTTTAGTACCTTAATTCTTAGTTTCATATCAAATTAATTAGGTTTAGGAATCATTTTAATGGATTCTAATGAGGTTGTAGTTGTGAGATAATCCGCAACTACAGATATGTGGGACTAAGCATTTCTTCATCTTTGTATCCTATTTTCTTGAATGTGTGGTAAAACATTATATCCACAGAACTTCCTGCGTCCACCAAAGTCCTATTCACAGCCCACTCTTCTGTAGATCTTACTGATTTCTCTTTTCTTGTTGGTACAACAGACACTGTGATCACCAATGGAGATGTATGACTTAAATTCTCTTTCGGAATTTCTGATGCCGTGAATGTGATCTTCTGTTTTTCCCAATCTTTTAGCGGTGATGCCTCATCTACCGTTATGATTTTATTTCCTTCAAAATATCGCTTGTGTATCCTTCCTCTAATATCTTCATGGAACTTATCTATCATCATCTTTGTTATTACATCACACTCCAATTTCTTTTGATTATCTTTGACTTCAACCATCTTTTCTTCCACCAATTTTCTTGATATTCTTCTAACTCTTGAATAATTTCTTTCTTTTACCTAACTTTTGCTATGATTTTCAACTATTCATCCCTGTTTCTGGGCGCCAAAATGTAGTTGCAGGATTTCCCACACTACACCCTACTCAAGAATTTATCAATATTTATGACACAATTTGAAGATTAAGGACCTTTTTTTATTAATATGATCTTAAAAGAATTACAGTAATCAAGAATACAATTCACTTAATAAGATTTTCTCTCTCCTAAAAACTTTCTTAGCACTCAAAAATTCATCCCTCTCTCTGGAACTATTCATTTCCTTTATATAGGCATTTACATAGTGGATTACAGCTCATGTCAGCTCATTTACAGCTAAGATTCCCTTTAGTTTCGGATCTGGGTTCTTGCGATACATCGCAATTTGCACCGCCTTAATCTTTCGCAGGTTTTATTGAGTCATCGCAGAAATGTCACGCTTTTCTCATGTTTCTGTCGTTTTCACCCGATATGTCATTCCTTACGTCACTTTAAGATTTATCGCAGAATATCATTGTTGTTTATTTCACAGGAATATTGCTGTGACAATATTATGATCCTACAAGAACAAAAAACAACAACTTATAATCACGTTTCTTGAATTCAACCGGAGTTTGTATATGCGTAAAAAAATAGTAAGATGAGCATGTATTGCGACTTTATTACACTGCATTACTTGAATAGTAGGTGGACACAATCGAGACTAAGAGACCGATTTCTTGAATTATGTTTGATTGTAGCAAGTACGACAGCACCAGGTCTAATGATCATACAAATAGTTCGTCCAATGGTACCTTAAAGAGTTGGATGGCTTGGTTACGTGATGAGGTAATATACTAGCTTCCATTCTGGTTTACAGTAAAACAAATTGTGGTCTTGGTTAAGTAACTGACTCGCACATTACAACTTGCAGTTTTCAAAAGCTAATGATGTGGATTCAGTACTTTGGCGACTAGTGCAGGGACCTCTCTTCAAGGCGCAGTCATATAAGAGATACCAAGTCAATGGATTTTCTTTCTGTTCAGAAGACTATGAGGGGAAGGTTATATCACAGAACAGTGGTGTGTCAATGAGAGCTATTACAATACATAGAGCCAAGTCCACTGACAGAAATTTCAAGGAAGCAGAAATAACCTATTATGGAATTGTCAGGCAGATTATAAAGTTGAATTATGTGAAATTTAAAGAAATAGTTTTCTACTGTGATTGGGTCAGGGTTGAAGATAAGATTAATGGATGCAAAGTTGATCCAAATTCACATGTGATAAAGGTTAACTTGTCGAAGATGAAAAACATTGGTAGAATTGTGGATGAGCCTTTTATTCTTGCATCTGAAGCGACACAAGTGTTCTACTCAAAGGATATTAATGAAAGTGGATGGTCTATTGTGTTGCATTCTCGACAAGGATTAACTAGTCGTGTTGATGATATATAAGTTCCTACTACCTCTGATGTGTGGATTAAAGTTCATACTCAAGATGGTGGGAAAATTCTACCTAGTGCACAACCTTACTTTGTGAGTTAGATTTCATTTCATATATATCATGTCTTTGTGAAATATGTATTGGTCATCTTTATATTATACTCAGTGTTATGCTCGAAGTTGCAGGAGGGTCTTCAGAAGGTGCAATAAGAGATCAAGGAGAAACAAGCAGCGGGTATTTCTGTAGGAGAACTAGATGCATTGACTAAAGATTTTGGAAAGGATTCTAGGGGACGTGTTCGTGCTGTTGGTCCTGTTTCTCGTACACAATTTATATATTCTGGACCTGCGCGTGCTAAAGTTCAAGAAATGAAATTTAAGGATGGAGGTATTAAGCATCAGGTGGATGATCTAAGTGGTAAAATAGGGGTTCTGTTCCAAAGCTTTGGAACGTTATGCAACGTTTTGAAGGACATCCAATCTGCAATTCCACCATCATTTGTTGGCTCGAACATCATGGATAGTTCACCTGATAGAGTTGCTTATGTTGCTAATACAAGTTCACCTCTCCAACCACCTTCACCTACTCAGCCCATATCACCAACTCGATCAGCAATAGGTCCTGACATGCCAAAGTGTTCATTATTCAACATGGATGGTGAAATCGTTGTTGTCGGTAAACTTTGCACAGGTGAATTAGGGGAAATGGCTCACGACTTACCTGTACCACCTCATCTTGGGAAAGTGTTGTTGGATGACATTGGCATGCCATATGAGAATACCATAAAAATCTAACAGGCTTGTTGAAACCTTCAGAGATGTTGGAGTTGGAGGATTGGTGCATCCAAGGATGTGCATCAAATTTGATTAGTTGGTCGCTCTAATTTTTTGGAAATATGCTATCTCAGATATCATCTATCGCGTTTATAAACGATAAACATATATGGCTTTTACCTTTTACGGCTTTTACCTTCTTTTTTTTTCTTATGTTCACACTTTTTGTACATGTGCTTAACATGCTAACATGTAGTTCCTTTTGCAGTTGTGCATAAGAATGTCTATTTTGCAGTTGTGCACTGAAAGACTTTTATGCAGTTGTGCATAAGAAATATTTATCTTTACCTGATGTAACTATGTGAACAGAAACCGGAATTCTATGAATCAATTTTTTTGCTATGTGTGTGGTTTTTGTATATGTAAATATTTTGTGGTTTGTCTTCTATTATATTTGATGGCACAGGTGACTATACTTAGAGTCAATTTATAGTAGCCAGCCGGGAACACCAATCCCTGGTAAGTATTTCAATTGGAGATGCTTATATTATTACTTTGAAATTTAGGGATAATATTATTTTTTGGCTGAGGTTGTGATGCTGGGAGTGCCCATGATTTTTGCTGCGACTGTGGTTGTTGTAATATCTATCCTTCAGGAAATGTGTGTTTGTCTATCCTCAACGAGGACAGTGTGAGTTTGTTGTTTCTCTTTTGCATTTTTTTTAAACTTGAAATGTTATTGTTTAGGCTATGACTATATACTCGAAGAATGAATTTTATACGTAGGCATTAAGTCTTTTTCCTAATGTCGTATTTTTTATTTATCAGTGTTGGAGACCAGACATTACAGTGAAGCAAATTTTTGTCGGCATACAAGATTTGCTGGACCAACCCAATGCTGTTGATCCGTATCAAACATATGGATACCATATTTTCATCCAGGTATCTGACTCATTCAAGCTTTCAGGCTAGCTTTTATTATAACATAGTAGCTTGACATGGTTTCAGTGAATTCTCAGACTCGTTTTTGAGTTCATCAATTACTACACTTTCACCTCCCAATTTTGCTTATTTACCTTCAAACTAGACGAGGTGCAACACTTTCACTTCTATGTTTGCTTCTTTATTTTGTCATGTGGAGCATCTTCAGGAGTCATCTTAGGTGAATCATTATGCAATTGCATAGTATGGGGTAGTTATTTTCAGTGACTAGAATACAGTGAGAAGTACATAATGTAGATGATAGGTTTCTTATTATGTAGGTTAAGTATGATGTACCTGAAATTTGTAGGCCTAACATTTCTTTGAGAAATGGAAGCGTCGACTTTGACTTGAGATGGATGAATGTGAGACTAAGATGACTATAGAGAAATTATTTGAAACTTGTATAATGCATATTCTTCTTCATACACTAGGAATGTAACGCATACACATCTCTTTTATCACTGCATATACTTAAATTGGTTTATGAGTGGAGTATCTTGTTTATCTTTTGCTTATATTATGAAGCTGCTTCTCTTTTTTGTTCCTATCATGCTTATTCTATCAGCGCTGACATGTATTCGTAAAACATTAGACATATTCACTCTCGAAAAATATAGTGTTTATAAAGTTAGGTAGATCATTGACTTTGTTTCATTGTTTACCAAAATGGATATATTTGATTTTACCTGAAATCTTTACATTGTCAGTTAAAGAAGACACCGAAAAGATGGGAAGCGCAAAAAATTATCTAAGGGACTTTCGATGGTAAAGCCCTATGATAATTTGGTTTGGTTCAAGCTGTGGTTCTTCATCTTCTACATTTTATCCTATTCCAGGTAATGTAGATTGTAACTGCAGTAATTAAATTGCTAACACTTAAGTTATTCTAATGGTTTATACTCACTTTCCTCACAAGTTTCAGTTGGATGGTTTTTGCAGAACTGTTAACACAAAAGTATATGTTTAACTGAAAATTATAATAAAATCTTTCATGATTTATGTCTATTTCTTGTTTTAGAATGATGATGTTCTGTTTGCTTTTATGTTACTGATTCTTATATTATGTGTCGTATTGTGAAACCTAAATTGGGTTGCTTGTAATAAATTCCAGAGTTTGAAGAATATCGCTGAGATGATCAGTTCAGTTCAGATTTTGGTTGAGGTTGTGATGCTGGGGGTGCCCATGATTGTTGCTGCGACTGTGGTCGTTGTAACGTCTATCCTTCAGGAACTATGTGCCTGTCTATCCTCAACGAGGACAATGTGAGTTTGTTGTTTCTCTTTTGCATGTTTTTTAACTTGAAATGTTATTGTTTAGGCTATGACTATATACTTGAAGAATGAATTTTATATATAGGCATTAAGTATTTTTCCTAATGTCGTATTTTTTATTTGTCATGGTTGGGGACCAGCCATTACAGTGAAGCAAATTTTTGTCGGCATACAAGATTTGCTAGACCAACCCAATGCTGCTGATCCTTCTCAAACAGATGGATACCATCTTTTCATCCAGGTATCTGACTCATTCAAGCTTTCAGGCTAGCTTTTATTGTAACATAATAACTTGCCTAGTCTGTGGCCCGAGATGATCAGTTCAGGCCAAGCTATATCCTTGGATAGTCTGAAATGATGTACTTTGCTTCAGATCTTTGAAACAACCCTGCGTACCCTTGCATATGTATAGACATCTCAAAAATTCTATTTAGTTATTGGTAGTTCTGGACAATAATTTGACACTGGAACAAATCAAAACTATGTAGATAATATTACGAATCCATGTTTCTAGTTGTTTCTTAGAAATGCTGGTCTTTTAGGTTTCTTAAAGATTGCGTGTTTTGCTTATGCCACATATTAGGCACCCATCTTTGTTAAATGGCAGTGGTTTGACTCTTGATTATTATGGTTGAGGTTGTGGTTGTTTGTGGTTGAGGTTGGTACTGAGACTGAGCTTGAGGTTGTTGTTGTTGTGGTTGAGCTTGGTGCTGATCCCATGGTTGAGGTTGGGGTTGTTGTGGTTGATCTTGGTGCTGAGCCTGAGCTTGAGGTTGTTGTTCCACCGCCAAAATCTTGCATGATTTATGTCCATTTTTTGTTTTAGAATGAAGCTGTTCTGTTTGCTTTTATATTTACTGATTCTTAGATTTTGTGTGTCGTATTGTGAAACCTAAATTGGGCTACTTGTAAAAAATTTCAGAGTTTGGAAAATATCGCCCGAGATGATCAGTTGAGTTCTGGAAACAGACTAGCTCAACTATTGAACTTCACTCATCAGAAATCCCAATACTTGCACGAGTCTCATTGGTCTCTAGTATCTTTCAGGTATAAATAAATCATTAGCAATAGAGTATATACTATGAATTCCGAATTATTCTTAATTTATTTATTTGTTATCTCTAACTGTATGTATCTATGACAAGTTCTTCATCATCTTGGTCGTATTTACAAGACTAGAATTCAGCATCCTCGTGTGATCATCCTCTCAAAGCCACAATAATCTGCTGTATTCTGATTACTCACTGTAAGAGATTGTAACATTATGTTTATATATGCAATCCTTAGAAGCTAAAACAAACATAGTTTCACCAGCACAATGTAAGAAAGAAGAATATTTTTACATATGCAATTCAATCTTTCTTATTGCAACCTGTAACTTGTCTTTGATGTCATGAGTTCCCTGCTTTTTATTGCATTTGGTTCCCTTTTTGGTGTAGAATGTCTTTGAGGTTTAAACCTGTGGGAATGTATGTGTGAATATAGAGTATGCGAACTATCAGATTGAATTGTTGGATATAAAATGAATCAGGGTTTTGCAGGGAACTGTGGTATTGCCTGATAAATTGGGGGATATCAGTTTTGACTAGGTCAACGAAGACTTGACTTCTTCTTTTTTTGTTGCAAAGAAATTAGCAACGGCAAAAATGTGTTGCTAAATCTGAACCAGAACAACTATATCCCGTTCTACTAAAATATATCCCGGAATAACTCTAAAATTAGCAACTGAGTAGCAACAATTTATTCTGTTTCTATATTTTAATTTCGCAACAGCTTATTCCTGTTGCTACTTCTGTTGCTGACCAAAATTAGCAACAGAGATAGAGCTGTCGCGAAAAACTGCGACAGGGTGTTTAGCAACGGCAAAAATCTGTTGCAAGCCCGATCAGCAACATATCTAAGCTGTTGATAAACGTTAAATTTGGTGTAGTGTATAGGGAGTTGGAGCCCAAAAAAAATGATATCGCATTTCTTTAATTACATCTTCTTTGACGGGAATCACTTCATATTCTTTATACTATTTAGAGTTGACAATCTATAAAAAATTAATATATCGTGTTTTTTTAGTCTCTCTGATGTCAGATATCAATACAAATATATAATGAGTGTGATTTTTCATTATTTAACTATAGGGAGTTGGAGCCCGAAAAAAAAGATATCGCATTTCTTTGATTACATCTTCTTTGACGGGAATCGCTTCATATTCTTTGTACTATTTAGAGTTGACAATCTATTGAAAATTAATATATCGTGTTTTTTTAGTCTCTCTGATGTCAGATATCAACACAAATATATAATGAGTATGATTTTTCATTTAACAACAAGAAGTTGGACCCTTGAATAACAGTTGATTTGGCAACTTGATTCTTAGCAAGTATATGATCGATTTATGGAGAAAGCATATCAGTGCATTTCCTGGATTACATCTTCTTTGACGGGAAGCACTTCATATGTTTTGCACTATTTAAAATTGGCAATCTATATTATATTAATATCGTTCTTTTTTAGTGTCTAATGTCATATATTGATACAACTACTTAGTGAGTCTGATTTTTCATTGAATTACAAGGAGTTGGAGCCTAGAAGAATAGCTCAGTTGGTCGTTTGATTCTTGAAGCAAGTATATGATTTCTAAATAAAGATATATAGGTAAATTTATTTGATTACATCATCTTCAACGGTAATCTCTTCATATGTTTTGCATTACCTGGAGTAAATCAATCTATTTTGTATTATTATATCATTTTGTTTAGTGTCTTTGATATCATACATTGATACAACTATATGGTGAATGTAGTTGCAGGAAATCCCACAATACACCCTCATAAGAATTCATAATAATCAATACATCTTTATGATCAAGAACAACACTTTTTATTAATTTATTCTAGAAATGTTACAAGAGAGAAATGAAATCAATATTACAACCTCTATTCTGGACTTTCTGTCTCCTCAAAAATTTCTCAAAACTCCAAAATTAGTCTCTCTTCTCTTATGCCTACTCGGCTCTTTATATAGGATATTACATAGTGGATGACAGCTAAGCTGTCATTTAATTTCGGATCTGACTTGAGGTACTCTCGCAAGCTTACAAGTATTAATTTCGCAAACATTATAAATTTCGCAGGATCATCACACTTCTCCCATGTTTAGGCTGACGTCGTCTATCACATCACTTCTGTAATTAGTTTGCGACGGCTTCGCAACGTTTTTGATGAAGATTTCACAAGTGTGTTGTTGTTGCGATATTCTGATCCTACGTCTTGCCTCTTATCATGTCTTCTCTGCGAAGGGGAGAATGTCATGAGAAAGTGCTCTTCAGAATGCCACAACTGTTCATCTTTTCATATTCTTCTGTACTGACACGATTTTGTACTTTGCGTAAATTTTGTTACACGTATCTCGTCTTCCATCCATATCTTGACACGTCTTTTTCAACCGCTACTTCTTAACCGCTCATGTCTACTCTTCGCATTAAATGTGCTTATCTTCTCGATAATCCTCCTTTCTATATATATTTTTCTCATTCTTCTCTTCTCTTCTTTTTTACTTTCTCTCTTATTTTCTATGCAACTCTATTTTACTGTTCGTCCGTAAATTCCGCTGCTGCTAATGTAATTTTTCTTGATTCTTCTTCTTTCGATTTTTACTTTCTTCTTCATTCCCATTAAAAATGCTTCCAGCTGGTCGTAAAAATGAAGTTTCCTTTGAAGAAAGTCGAAAGGAATTTCTAATCATAGGTTTTACTTTATCTCCCGTTCCTGGTCAAAGTTCTAAATCTGATATTTCTGCCAAGCTATTTTCTGATCATCCTTGCAATCATGAAAAGATCACAGTCTCGCTAGGTCAGCTTCAAGATGGTATTCCTATTCCTCTCTATGATTCTGATATTCCTTTGTTCTATGAAATACTTTCCCATGCAAAGTTTTTGTGAGAAGTATACAAATTGAGTGGAGATTGTATTCGCCTAATGATCGAGTTCGCCAATCGTGGTGCTGGTAAGGGATCTCTTTATCCCTCAGAAGTTAAAGATCCTAGGTTCTCTGAAGTTGCGATTGTTCCTGCGAAGTATACTGTAAAAAAATTCTTTGCGAATTATGAGATAATTCCCATGAAGAGAAATAGCACTTGCTGGGGCGTTCGTTTGAAAAATAAGGATGATGTTGTCAATGATAAAATACTTATGCAAGACATTGATTGGCATCCTGGAAATAATACAACCCCGCGTCATTCTAAAGATGATAAGTGGTGTATCTTCCCCTTGATTCTAGAGGGTCCGTACGTCTTCGGTTTTCATGTTTTACCTGCGAATTTCGCCACATACCAACCATGGGTGTTCAACCGTCCCGAAAATGAAGCATAGGTATATTTCTAAATTTAGCTTAAATTATATTCTTTATACTCTCATATACAATCTTGCTAACCACTCCATTGTTTTCGTGCAATTGCGAAATTGTTAGATTGAAAGATTGAAAGAAAGATATAATAGAACCGAAAAAGCTAGTACTTTGTCAGTTCTTCGATCAATCACATATGAAGTAAGAAATATTCTTTTCCGATTCTTAACAATGTATTGTTGCCTCTTGTGTGTGAAGGTTATCGCTGAAAGGGAAGAACCTTCCAAAGTTGTGAAGACTAGAGGTAAAGACAAAAGTGCTTTTCGCAAGGAAAAATCCGTTGCCCCACCTTCAAAGAAGAGAAAAATCCATTCTCCCTCTCCTTCAAGCTCTCATTCTGGTGAAAGTTCTACTGATGATGATGTTGACGATTCTGTCGCAAAGGAAAGTTCTCCACCTGAATCTTCTATGGCGCAATTATCTAGTATTTTCTCTGATTCCTTGCAAGGGATTGAAGATGACGGTCTCACCAACACATGTAAAGCTCTTGCGAACATCTTTAACGCCCCTTTATTGGATGATGATCATTCTCTTCGCGGAGTTTCCAGATCAGTGACTCCCAGCTTTCTGAATTCACTTGGGACTCTAGTATGTCTTCATTTCTCTATTCCTTCGTGATTTCAATTCAAAATTACATTCTATTTTAACAGTTATTTATTTCTTTCGCAGGATGGGAGGGCTTCCTTTGTTGTTGCCTCGGATTTGGAAAAGAGGTGTGCGGTTCTTTAAAAGAAGAATCTTGAACTTCGAAAGAAAAATGAAGAGTTGGAGACTGAAGCTGCTAGTTTTCGCTAAAAGAGCAAGCAAAATGAAGAATTGGAGACTGAAGCTACCGATCTTCGCGAAAAGATCAAACAATTGGAATCTGAAAATTCCATTCAGAAGAACAAAATATCTAGTCTTCAGGATGCATGTAGTTGCAGGAAATCCTACACTACACCCCACATAAGATTCCACAATTATCAACACATATTTGTAGATTAAGAACAACACTTTTATTGATTAATTCTCAGAAATGTTACAAGAAATGGAAGAAATCAAGAATACAATCGCTCACAAGAATTTTCTCTCTCCTCAAGACTTTCTCAACACTCTAAAAATTATCTCCCTCTTTCAAGTTTACTCATCCCCTATATATAGGGTATTACATAATGAATGACAGCTCATAGACAGTTAAGTTATCCCTTAATTTCGGATTTGATCTTGCGATAACTTCGCGAATGCATAAATGTTAACCCTCGCAAACACTCTATTCTTCACAGGATCTTTACGTTTTCTTCATGTTTCTACCATCGTTATTTGTTGCGTCATTCTTTTAATCTTTTCTGTGACGCTCGCCAGTGTATTTAATGAAAACTTCGCAAGAATGTTCTTGATGCAATATTTTGATCCTACATCTTGTCTCTTTTTCCTTGATTATTGCTTGAAAAGCGATTTTAAGGAAAAATATTCCTTGCTGTAGCTGTTGGAGGAACGAGTGAAAGAATATTTGGATTTAAAAAGTATGTACTCGCCTTTATTCTTTTGCGAAGTTCTAGAATATTGCTTCTACTTTTTCGAAATTATCATTCTACACTTGTCCACTTTGGAAATGATTCTTACCGAGAAGATAAAGAATATATGATGTTTTCTTAATAATCCACATTAGCCTCTATTCTTTATCTTAAAAGAGTAGAATCTTTGAGAAAGTGAGTTAGTGATTTCTTCACCCTTTTCTTGTCTCTGCCTCAGGGTAATACCATACTCTGCGAATCTCTTACATATTCTGCGAGGTTGTAGCTATTTCTGCGAAATAATGTTTCTCAAAAAACTTTAATAAGATTTCTACAAAATTCTGACATATTTGCGAGACTACAAATAATACTTCTGACATATATTTTTATAATTTTCGCAGAATATATCACACGTATCTTTTCTTCCATCCAATTCTTGACACGTCTTTTTCAACCATTCACATGTCTCCTCGCATTAATTGCGTTTATCTTTTCGAGAACTTTACCTCTCTATAAATATCCCTTTCATTCTCCTGTTTTCCTCTTTTTATCTTCTTCCCAATCTCTCTGCAATTTTATTGTTCCTCCGTAATTTGTGCTTCTGCTACTGTAACTCTTTATTATTTTCCTTCTTCCAAATTTCATCCTCGTTCTTCAAATATGGCTCCCGCTGGTCGCAGAAACGAAATTTCTTTTGAAAAAGTTCAGAAGGAACTTCAAAGTAAGGGTTTTACTTTATCCACTATCCTGGGTCATGGCCCTAAATCTGAATTCACTGCAAAGTTATTTTCTGATCATCAATCCCATTATAGTAAGATCATAGTATCACTGGGTCAACTTCTCGCCGGCCTTCCTATTCCTTTATATGATCCTGAAATTCCCCTGTTTTACGAGATACTTTCTCATAAGAAATTCTCGCGAGTGATATATCAACTAAGTGGTAATTGCATTCGTCTGATGCATGAGTTTGCCACTCACGGTGCAGGTAAAAAATCTCTTTACTCTGATGATGCCAAAAACCCTAAATTCAAAGACATTGCGATTGTTCCTGCGAAGTATACCGTAGAATTTTTTTTTTGCGAATTATGAGATAATTTCCATGAAGAGAGATAGCACTTGTTGGGGAGTTCGTTTAAACTAGGGCTGTCAATGGGTACCCATTGCCCGGAACTGGAACCGGACCCGCTAGATTCGGGTCCGGTTCTGGGTCCTAAAGTTGAACCCATTAGCAAGTTAGGACCTGACGGGTAATTACCCGATTTGAGCCGAATGTTAACGGGTCCAAACGGGTAATACCCGCGGGTAATGGGTACCCGATTACTCATCTTTTTAGCAAAATTGTAGGTATTTTGCTAGTTTCGGCTTTGATTTTTTTTCCAATTTTCAATTTTTTGTTACATTTAATCTTTATTTAGTACATTAACAAAAAAAAAAAAAATTTATAAAAAAAATTTAGATTCAAGTTAAAAAGATAAAGAAATTAAGATTTTAAGATTTTCTTTACATTTTTTTTAATACCCGACGGGTACCCGGGACTTTAAAACGGGTCCGGTTCTGGGTCCACAAATTTAGGAACCGGACCCGGAACCGTTAAGAACCGGACCTAACCTTTATAAGTATGGTCCGGGTCTAGTGATACCCGGGAGGACCCGGACCCATTGACAGCCCTAGTTTAAACAAGAAAAGTAATGTTGCTGCTGACAAGATCTTGATGCAAGACATTGACTGGCATCCTGTTAATAATTCATGCCCACGTCACTCTAATGATGATAGATGGCATATTTTCCCCTTAATCCTAGAAGGTCCATATATTTCTGGCACTCTTGCTTTACCTGCGAACCTCGCAGAATATAATCCTTGGGAATTCTATTGTCCTGATAGAGATTTGGAGGTATATTTCTGAACTCCTCTTGAATTATTATATTCTATACTCTTTATCTCTTTTTGCTGATTACTCTTATATCTTCACATGTTTACAAAATTTTCAGATTGAGAGATTAAAGAAGAACTACAACAATACTGGGAAACCCAGCATTTTATCTGCTCTTCGTTCTATCACAGATGAGGTAAGAAATTCTTTTTCAGAATTTTTTAATAATATATTGTTGCCTCCATTCTCTCTATTTCTTATCTTTATTTTTGGTATAGGTTATCACTGAGATAGAACCTATTGAAATTGCGAAGACCACTAATAAAGGCAAAGGCAAAAGTTCTCCTCGCAAAGGGAAATACAGTAAAGATGTTACTCGCAAGGGGGAATCTGCTGCTCCTCCTTAAAAGAAAAGAAAAACTTGTTCTCCTTCCCCTTCAAATTCTCAATCTGGAGAAAGTTCTTATAAGGATAATGTTGATGATAGTGATGATGATGACATTTTTTCTGCGAATGAATCTTCTCAACCTGAGTCTTCTATGGCTCTGCTATCCAACATATTCTCAGATTCATTGCATGGCATTGGAGATGACAGTGAGGCTCTTAGTAATCCTTGCAAGATCTCGTAAATATCTGCGATGCTCCCCTGTTGACCAACAATGATTCACTTCGCGGAGTTTCTAAATCAGTATCTCCCAGCCTTTTAAACTCTCTTGGTACTCTGGTATGTTCTTATCTCTTCGATTCTTCTTGATTTCAAAATTTTCAAATGTATATACATCCTTGTAATTCTTGTAATTCTTCTTTTAGGTTGGTAGAGCTTCTTTCGCATTTTCTTCAGATTTGGATAAGAGACGATCAACTCTCTTAAAGAAAAATGATGATCTTCGCAAGGAGAACGAAAAGCTAAAATCTGAATATTCTAATCTTTGCGAGCAGTTACAATCTGATTCAGCCAACCTTCGCGAAGAAAACAAGCGATTGGGAGTTGAACTCCCATCTTCACAAGATAAGGTTGCTAACCTTCAAGATGTGAACGATCAACTTTATGGTATGGAAATTTTCCCTCTTTCTTTTGTCCTCTTATCCTTTTACTTCATCTTATTTGATCAACCACTCTTGCAGACATTTATGGTTTATCTGATGAATCTGTGACCCTTCGTTCTTTTCCCAATTCTATAGATGATGATACCCTTCTTGAGTGTCTGAATAAATCTTTGAATAGTTTTTCCAATGACCGAATTACTACCCTCTCCATAGATGAACTTAAATCAGAATTTCGCCTATTAGAGATTGAACATAGATCCAGTTTAGGGCTAGCCAATAAGTATAAACGTTTTTATGTTGATGCCAAAGAGGAGATTGGTAAATCTAGATCCAAATACAGTAAGCTTATTGATGAAAAGGATCGTATTACTAAACAAGGTGTTCAATCTTTAGCGGAATTCCATAAGACTCTTCTCGAAACTCAGATTCAAAGAGATCGGCTTATCGGCGAGAATTCAAAACTTGTTGAGAGGGAAACCCAAGTTCGCTCTCGTCTTCTTATAGATAATGATGATGAATTCGCATGGGCTGCGAAAGATTAGATGATGCTAGAAATAATCTAGGTGTAAATGTTAGTCTCCATGCTGACCAAACAGCCTTGATTAAAGATTTGCTTTCTAAGAGAGAAGGTTGTCAACTATTCTTTCCTACTAACTTTTTGTTTTTCATAAATTTTCGTCAAGTTACTAATTCATTGTTATACGTTCGCAGCTTCTAAAAAGAGACTCCGTCAAAGAATTGAAGAATTAGAAAATGAAAAAGGAGTTCTCGCAAATTCCGTTTCTTCTCGCAATGACAGGTGCTCAAGATTAAAGAATCAACTGAAGATAACTATCACTAACTTCAAGAATGATGCTCTTACTTCTCGCAATAATACTATCAGGTCAATCTGCAATAATCATAATATTCCTCTTTCTAATTACCCCAGTATTGAAGAAAAAGTTCCGGAGAATGTTCCTTCTTTAGTGATTTCTGATAGTGAAGCTGATGAAGATGAAGAAGAATTTAAAGGTGAAGGATCAGAAAAATATGATGAAGAGGAAAATGAATCAACCAAGAAGTAGTTTTGCTTTGCTGAATATAAAACTTGTATATTCGTTCTTTAATCTTCCTATCTTTTTGCTGCGAATTTCTCTTCCTTTCTACATGTGTTAGTAGAACTATTCTTTCTTGCGATATAATCAATCAATATATAATTAACTTTTTCAATCCATGTATAAATCTGCGTAGATCTTTCATGCGGAGTCAAAAAATATTTTCTCATGATAAAAATTAATCATATGTTTGTATCCAAATGAGATATTAAGCAATTTGTAAAGTGAATATTGCACAATCTCGCAATTTTTTTTATGTGGTCTTATTTTGCCTTCCTAAGTAAAGTTATTATTTAGCCACTCTTTCTTTTGCGACAAAATCGCAGGACGTTTTTGCATTTTTATGCAAAAACCCATTGATCTTGCCTTATCTTTTTGCATTCATTTGCTGTGACAATATGAGAGGCCTAAATTTTCTTGCGAAAATAAAGTCCCAAGACATTGTCGTCTTGCGATGAAATCGCAGGACGTCTTTACATTTTCATGCAATGACCCATTGATCTCATCTTATCTTTTTCTCTTGGCTTTTTTCCTCTTTTGATATTTGTTGCACAAATACGACAAGCCTAAATTTTCTTGCGAAAATAAAGCCTCATGATATTTGCGTCTTAAGACACTTATCAGCTCCCTAATGGAGGGTGCTGCCCTTATCTTCCCCATGGTTTCCCCTTCAAGGAGGCGTACATCGTCCATACAAGACTAGCTCGGATTTACCAACAACCAGTTGTTTTTCGCAGACTCTTATCCTTTTTGCCTATATGGCTTATAGGTACGAGACTACACCCTAATTAGGGTTTTCTTCAGGCTGAGTGCATCATAGTCAAGACTTGCCAAGAATGGCCAGGGTAGGTTCATCCGCCACAGGCACTCTTAGCTCAAATGTGTACCGCGACGCCTTGATCATATGCTGTACTCCTTAGAAGAGACTCTCGGTTGTCCAACCTGGGTATAACCTTATATATAGTTGGAAATCCAAGATATATCTCCCGGATAGGTTTTCTTGAGCCCCACATCTCCATGACTCAAGTTCTAGTAGCGATATAACCTTATCTTTGAGCCATGCAATCAGATACCCCCTTAAATGACATACTTTAGGTCTTATATTTGCCTCTTGCGAAATTTTATTCGCGAACTAGGGTGTACGCCATAAAGGTTCGTCTCATTCTGCGAATTTCTCTTCGCATTTCTTGCGATATTTTCGCATATTCTTGCTTCAATGCTGGTGTAATTTAACAATCTCATATTTTTCATTAAGAAACAATCTGTGAACCACATTGTTCATACATATCTTTCAATATCATTTCAATATCATAATATGAAATCTTTTACCTTTACTTTATTCTTCCCTTGGGATTTTGTTACGCTTTGCTATGCTGCCCTTGCGAGTTATTCACTAGATATTGTGTTCATTCTTTCTCAGATTTTCTTCTTCTCGCAGCTCTATGTCATCCACCATTAATCTTTCACATCTTTGTCTTTGCTTGATGTTGTGCTTCCAATTGCTATGCTTCGCAGCTTTCTCTTCGCAAGATTTTATATCAATCTCATAACACTTTCTGCTTTCAATCCAATCTCCTTTTATGACTCCAACACCATTTGGATGTGGAAACTTAATGCACTGATGGTAAGTGGATGCCACACCCGGAATCCCATGTAACCATGGTCTTCCAATTAAGGCGTTGTAGGGTGACTCCACATCCACTACACAGAATAAGAATTTAGATGTTATTCCTTTTAATGGGATTATCATTGTGATCTCTCCCTTTGGTTTATTGGCGGTACCATTGAAACCATAGATCTTATAGGTCGATGGTATCATATCCTCGTCTCTTTTACCCATGGTTTTGTAAGTATAATAAAATAGGATATCAACTGAGCTTCCAGTATTTATTAGAACTCTGTTAATGGCCCAAGAATCTTCAGTTTCACCGTCATCATTTTCTTCATCTTCTTATTCTATTTTTTTTGGATTTATTTATAATCTTACCACTAGTGGGTTGTCATGCATCTCACCAGGCTCTGGTACTTCTTGTGCATTGAAAGAAATAGTTTGTTTTTGCCACTCCTCTAATGGCGAGACTCTCGCAATATTCATTATCTCTCTTCCATCCGCGTCTCTCGCAAAGAATCTTCTTAGGATGTTGTCGTGGAAATACTCAATAGTCTTGTATGAATATATAATGGAATTACAGAACAAATTCTCCGCCTTGGCTCCAACCTCTATCACAAATGTTTCTGCTCATTTTGTTGTATTTACTCTGCGAATTTCTGGTGGAGGTGGTAATGGCTGAGATTGCGAGTGCCCTATTAGAAAATGGTTTAATCTTCCCTGACCTATCATTCTTAAAATGATCTTCTTTATATTCCTGCATTCATTTGTTGAATGACCATGAAAATGATGATAAGAGCAAAATTCTTGACTTTGGTTATTTGGGTGTGGTTCTTTTCCCATGTTCCAGGGTGCTTGTATTTTTTCCATTAAGATTATAGCTTCCCAAATTTTTTATACACTTTCATTCAAAGGTGGCATTTTAATTTTCTTCCCATATCATCTTCTGACTTCCCTGCCCTCTTTGATAACTTTGTCTCTGTCCACCATAAGTCTCCTGTGGTTGATCAAGTCTCTGAATTTTATTATTTCCCCCGCGATAAAAGTTTCTCTCTCTTTCAAACTCTTCTTGATCTCGGCTTCCCATAGCTACTATTTTTTTTTGACCATCATCCATATTATTTTCTTGTTTTACCTGCGAGGTGCTTGCTACTGTATTTATCATCTTGGGAAGTAAACTTGCACTCGCTGAAACTGAACTAGTGTTCGCAATAGGATACGACTCCATCTCATTTCTTTTTTCCTCCAACGCAATATATTCTTCTTGCAATTATCGCAGCTATGTCATAGTGATCGTATTTTTGATTCTAAAAATTTGTATATATAACAGGTTGGTTGCGAACATAGCATTAATGAAGGACAAAATGAGGTATCTCTCATCTACTCTTCCCGCCATCTCACTGCACATTGTCTTCCATCTTATGGTTAGGTGTTTCAAACTTTCGCCAATCCTCTGTTTTAACCCAAATACATCTTCAATACCGGGCCGTGAAGAATTGTTGCTTATATATGCTCCCAAAAATGTAGCTTGCAGATGGTCGAAAGAAGTTATAGTGTTTTTAGGTAAACCTTCGAACCATTTTAACGCCTCGCTAGTTAAGCTAGATGCAAAGTATTTGCATAATACAACATCATGGTTTTCCCACTGTAGCATACACCTAACATAAGCCTTGACATGTTGAAAAACACAGGTAGTCCCATCGAAGATACTGGTTAATGTTGGTAAATTTCATTTTGGGGGTATTCCTACTAATTATACTTCTTGAGTGAATGGAGTTCTCGCAGCTTCTTCAATGGCTTCATCAAGTTTCCTTCCGCTTCTTTCTCTTCTATTATTTAATATTTTCCTTCATTTCTGCTAGCTCTCTTAAGATTTGTTCATTCCCAGCTGAATTTTGCTCCATTGGTCTTTTCAGCGCAACTTCCCTTCTCCTGCGTTCTTTCCTATCTTGTGTTGCGATATTTTTATTTCCGTCTCTATTATTTTCTTCTTGTATTTCTCCGCTATCTTCTCTTACATCTATTTCACGAATGCGTACACCATTATATCTCTCATTTTCTCTTCTACGATTTTCTTCTTCTCTTCTTTGCACGCTATCGTATTCTTCGTTAATGTTACCATTATTGCGGTTTTGTTCGCGTCTTCTTTCTCAATTGTCATGATTATTCTGGCTAATTGCCTCTTGAAATTCTTTCTCTTCCACTTTTTCTCTCAATCTTTCCCTTTTGCAAGCTAAGCGTGCTTGTTCAGCATAATGTCTCTCGATTTCTCTTTCAATTATCTGCTGATTTCTTAGAGTTTCTCTTCCATGCAATATCCTCCTCCATTCCTCTTGATTTTTATCACCATCTTGGTTATTTCGCGCCTGACGTTGTTCATTATCCTGCCTTTTATTGTTTTGCTCGTTTTGTTGAATTTTACCTTGTGGTATATAACGATCTTCCCTTATTTCTCTCCTTTCGCGACGTTCTCCATTTGGATCATGATTTTCTTCTTCAATATTTGCTATAGGTGATATTGTTCTTATCTCACTTCTGATTGTTCTCGAACTTGATCTCGTTGTACTTCTTGATCTTCTATTTTGTAACCTCATGTTTTCCATTCTCAATTCATGGTTTTGGCTTGCCAAATTTGCATGTTCTTCCGCCTCTAATCTCCTTTCTTTTGTATTCTTTGTCTTAAAACCTCTACTGTTTCATTTTCGTCATCACCATGTATTACTCCTCCATTTACCTCCTGATTTATTCCCTCTTTCCTTTCATCTCTTAATTGTCGATCTTCTGGTTCTTCCATTGAATCTGATCGCCAAGTATTCACGCTTACTCTATCATAATCCACAACTCTATCTTGTATAGATGTTTACTGATTCGGCTGTCTAACTTGATTTTCTCCATCATCCCTTGTTCTATTTATTCTTGTTCTTACTCTTGAAGATTCTCCCATTTCACTTGTTTCTCCACCTGCAAGTCTTTTACTCCTCCTTACGGTTGTTGGTGGTTCTGACGTATTTCTTCTTCTTCTAGCCATTAATCTTAGTGAACTATTGAAAATTGCGTAAAATCCTGCACTAATTATTCCAAATTCCTTCCAATCATAATATCAATTTTTACCATTTTCTTCAAATAATCAACCATTCATCCCTGTTTCGGGCGCCAAAAATGTAGTTGCAGGAAATCCTACACTACACCCCACATAAGATTCCACAATTATTAACACATATTTGTAGATTAAGAACAACACTTTTATTGATTAATTCTCAGAAATGTTACAAGAAATGGAAGAAATCAAGAATATAATCGCTCACAAGAATTTTCTCTCTCCTCAAGACTTTCTCAACACTCTAAAAATTGTCTCCCTCTTTCAAGTTTACTCATCCCCTATATATAGGGTATTACATAATGGATGACAGCTCATAGACAGTTAAGCTATCCATTAATTTCGGATTTGATCTTGCGATACCTTCGCGAATGCACAAATCTTAACCCTCGCAAACACTCTATTCTTCGCAGGATCTTTACGTTTTCTTCATGTTTCTACCATCGTTATTTTTTGCGTCATTCTTTTATTCTTTTCTGTGACGCTCGCCAGTGTCTTTAATGAAAACTTGCAAGAATGTTCTTGCTGCGATATTCTGATCCTATAATGCCAATAAGCAACTCTATGGTATGGGGCTCTTCTTCTTTATCTTTATCTTATTTTCTCATAATCTTTCCTTATACAATTTACCATTTCGCAGACGTTTATGATCTTTCCGATGAAGCTATTCTTCTTCACTCATTTCCTCATCAAATGGATGATGACACCCTTCTTGATCATCTTAATAATTCTTTGAATAGTTTTTTAAATGACAAAATTAAATCTCTTTCCACAAATGAACTCAGATCCAAACTTCGCCTCTTAGAAATTGACCATAGATCCTTTTTGAGTATGACTAATAAATTTTAACGTTTCTTTCATAATTCCAAACAAGAAATCAATAGTTTAAGAACCAAGAATAGTGATCTTATAGATAAAAAAGATCGTATTGCTCTCCAAGGTGCTCAAACTTCAGCGAAATTTCATGAAACTCTTCTTGATGTCCAAATTGAACGAGATGAACTTAAACTAAAAAATATTGTCCATAGCGAAAGAGAAAATCAAATTCGCTCCCGTCTTCTCATAAATAATGATGATGAATTCGCTTGGGCTGCGAAAGTTCTAGATGATGCCAGAAATAATCTAGGTATAAATGTTAGTCTTCATACTGAGCAAACGGCCTTGATTAAAGATATGATTTCTGATAAAGAATGTTGTTAACTGTTCTTCCTTATTGATTATTTATTTTCTTTGCGAATTTTCATCAAGTCACTAATTCATTGTTATGTGTTTGTAGGAGCTGAAGAGAGATATCGCAAAAGAATTGAAGAGATTGAGAATGAGAAGGAACAACTCGCAAAGACTCTTTCTTCTCGCAACGATAAATGTTTTAAGTTGAAGAATCAGTTGAAGATAATTGTTGCGAACTTTAGAAATGATTCTACTCTTTTTCGCAACCAAACTATCAAAATGGTTTGTGATGACCATAACATTCCGCATTCCATATATCCATATATTTTAAATGAAGTCCCAAAGAATACTCCTAATTTGGTCATCCTTGATAGTGATGCTGATGAATAAGAAGAGTCTGAAGAGTATAGAGAAAACTCTGATGGAGAATCTGACGGAGACAATGAAGAAGATAATGAAAGAAGTTCTTGTGAAGAATCTGATGGAGATAATGAATAATCAAGCAAGAAATAGATTTCGCCTCCTTGTTAGATTTTTTGTAAAACTTGTACATTTGCTCTTTGATCTTCTATTCTTGTAATCTATTATTGCGAATTTCTCCAATCTTCAATACAATTTCTATTTCTTTTGTTTCTTCCTGCATGTGTTAGAAAAACAATTCTTCCTTGCAATATATTTAATCAAGATATAATTGTCTTTTTATTTTATGCGTAAATCTATCATATGGAGACAAATAATATTTTCTCATTCTATGTATTCCCATACTTGCCTCTGTTATTTGTATTCGAATGGAAGATTAAGCAAGTTACCTCTTGTATATCAAGATCATTGCAAAATCCTTTTATGCACAATCTCGCAATCATATGATGTGAGGCATAATTCTTGGTTGTTTCCAAGATTTCATTCTTTCTTATTCTCTTATGTGGTCTTATTTTGCCTTCCAAGTTAAAGGTCTTATTTTGCCACCTCTTGTCATTACGACAAAATCGCAAGACGTTTCTGCATTTTCATGCCGAAAACCATTGATCTTGCCTTAACTTTTTTCTTTTGTCAATTTTGTTGCGACAATATGATAGGCCTAAATTTTCTTGCGAAATTAAAGCCCCATGACATTGTCGTCTTGCGACGAAATTGCAGGACGTATTTACACTTTCATGTATCGACCCATTGATCTCGTCTTATATTTTTCTCATGGCTTATTGCCTCTTTATAATTGTCGCACAAATATGACAATCCTTAATACTCCCGTGAGTAAAAAGCCTCATGGAATTTGCGTCTTAAGACACTTATCAGCTCCCTAATGGAGGGTGCCGCCCTTATCTTCCCCTTGGTTGCCCCTTCAAGGTGACGTACTTATGCCATACAAGGCTAGATCCTCCCATCCAGTCTTGACAACAACCAGTTGTTTTCGCAGCCTCTTATCCCTTTTGCCTATATGGATTATGGTTACGATACTGCACCCTAAGTGGGGTTTTCTTCAGGCCAAGTGCATCATAGTCAAGACTTTCCAAGAATGTCCAGGGTAGTTCCAGATGCCCCATGCACTCTTCGCTCAACCGTGTACTTCGGCGCCTTGATCATATTTTGCACCCCTTAGAAGAGACCCTCAGTCATCCAACCTGAATCATAAGTCTATGTTGAAAATCCAAGGTATCTCTCCTAGATAGGTTTTTATTGAACTCCACATCTCCATGACTCAGGTTCCAATAGCGGTGCAACCTTTTCGCTAAGCCATGCACCAGGTACCCCCTTCTATGACGCATTTTAGGTCTTACATTTTCCTCTTGCGAAATTTTATTTGCGAACTAGGGTGTACGCCATAAAGGTTCTTCCCATTCTAATCTTAGATTTTTATGGATCTTAGATTGTTTCTTGCGAAATTTTCGCATATTTTTATTCTGCTTTTGATATTTGTAGTCTCACATCTTCTTTTTCATAAGATTTTTACATTCATTCGTCACATTTCAGTTATACATTTTTCTTTCTTTTCTCAATTTTATTCTGATATCAAATTCTAGATTTCTTACCTTTGTTGTTTTCTGCCTCTGCGTCATTGATGATGTTCCCTGCGGCTTTCTTACTTTCTGCGAACTTTTCGCCACTGCCTTTTTTTAGTAACAATTTTTTTTTTCTCTTCTCTAATGCATCGACCATTAATCTCTCACTTCTTTGCTTTCCTTTGATGTTACGTCTCCAATTCTCTTTCTCTGTAGTTCGTTCTTCGCATGACTCAACATCAATTTCATAACACTTATTTCCCTTAATCCAATCTCCTTTTATAGTGCCAACTCCGCTCGATGAGGGAACTTGACATACTGATGAAATGTCGATGCTATGCCTAAAATCCCATGTAGCCAAGGTCTGCCAATTAAGGCGTTGTACGGTGACTCCACGTCGACAACACATAACA
The DNA here is from genome assembly GCA_023529315.1 of Papaver bracteatum. NCBI lineage: Eukaryota > Viridiplantae > Streptophyta > Magnoliopsida > Ranunculales > Papaveraceae > Papaver > Papaver bracteatum. The sequence goes on along the minus strand of JAJJWX010004946.1, from coordinate 106,138 downwards.
TAATTTCTGAAGATATTCCTTTCAATGGAATTCACATAATGACTTCACCTTTAGGTTTATTAGAGGTTCTGTTAAAACCATAGATTTTGTAAGTTGATGGTATTAAATCTTCATCTTTTCCACCCATAGTTTTATAAGCGTGATAGAACAGGATATCCACGGAACTTCCAGTATTAATTAAAACTCTGTTGATTTCTAATGAATCCTAAGATTTATCATCTTCATCATCACTTGGTTTTGGATTAATCTCCAATTTCACCACCAATGGGTTTTCATGCATTTCTCCACCTTCAGGTACTTCTTCCGCGGTGAACGAAATAGTCTGTTTTTGCTAGTCTTTTAACGACGAGACTTTCACAATGTTCATTATTTCTCTGCCATCAACATCTCTTGCGAAAAATCTGCTCAGAACATTATCGTGAAAGTCTTCAATCGATTTGTATGAATGTACAATAGAGTTACAAAAAAGATTCTTCGTTTTTGCTCCAACTTCTATTATAAATGTTTCTCCTCTTTTTGTCGTATTAACTCTGCGAATTTCTGGTGGAGGTGGTAGTGGTTGACATTGAGGTTGTCCCATGAGAAAATGATTTAACTTTCCCTAATCTATCATCCTGAGAATGATTTTTTTTATATTCCTACAGTTATTTGTTGAATGTCCATGAAAATGATGATAAGAACAAAATTCTTGACTTCGGTGATTTGGAGGTAGTTATTTTCCCATGTTCCAGGGTGCTGGTATGTTTTCCATCAAGATTATTGCTTCCCATATTTTTTCCACACTAGCATTCAGAGGCGGTATTTTAATTTCTTCCCATATTATCTTATGACTTCCTTGTCCCCTATAATGGTTTTGCCTTTGACCTACATAAGTTTCTTGTGGCTGATCAAGTCTTTGAATTTTGTTGTTTCCACCTCGGCTATAAAAGTTTCTTTCCCTTTCGAATTCTTCTTGGTCACGACTTCCCATAGCTACTAGCTTCTGCTGACTATTATCCATCATCTTTTCTTGGTGTGTCTGCGAAGTGCTCGCCACTGTGTTTATCAATTTGGGTAGTAAGCTTGCATTCACTGCTATTGAACTTGTATTTGCAACTGGATATGATTTCATTTCATTCTGTTTTTCTTCAAGAGCAATATATTCCTCCTGCAGTTCTCGCAACTCAGTCATTGTGATTGTATTCTTGATTATGAAAATTTTAATATATAGAAAATTGGTCGCGAACATTGCATTAATGAATGATAAAATAAGATATCTCTCATCCATACGACCAGCCATTTCACTACACATTGTTTTCCATCTTATGGTTAAATGCTTCAAACTTTCACCAATTATTTGCTTCAACCCAAATACATCTTCAATGCCAGGTCGCGAAGAATTATTACTTATATATGCTTCTAAAAATGTAGTTTGCAAATGATTGAAATACGTTATTGTATTCTTGGGCAACCCTTCAAACCATTTCAAATCATCTCCTGTTAAACTGGATGCGAAATACTTGCACAATACAACATCATGATTTTCCCACTGTAGCATACATCTTACATAAGATTTAATGTGTTGAATTACACAAGTTGTCCCATCAAAGATGCTAGTTAACGCAGGAAGGTTTCACTTTGGGGTATTCCTCCTAGTTGTACTTCTTGCATGTATGGAGTTTTTGCAGCTTCTTCAATAACTTCATCCAATTGTCTTCTTCTTCCTTCTCTTCTTGTTATTTAGCATTCCTCTCATCTCCGCTCATTCTCTTAAAATTTGTTTGTTTACACCAGGCGCCGATTCCATCGGTCTTTTTAACTCTGCTTCTCTTCTCATGCGTTCTTGCCTATTTTGTCTTGCGAAATTTTGGTCTTCTTCTTCATTAATTTCTTCTCGTCTTTCCCTGCGATCTCCTCTTTCATCTCCTTATTGAATTTGCACATGATTGTACCTCTCATTTTCTCCTCTGCGATTTTGGTCATTTCTTATCAATTCTCTTTGTTTCCTTTCAGCTCTCCTTTGTATTCTATCATATTCTTCATTGATATTTCCATTATTGCGATTTTTCTCACGCCTTCTTTCTCGATTATCATGATTGTTCTGGCGTATTTCCTCTTGGAGTTCTTGTTCCTCCACTTCTGCTCTAAATCTTTCCCTTTCGCAAGCTAGACGTGCTTGTTCCGCATAATGTCTCTCGATTTCATCTTCAATTACCTGTTGATTTCTTTGAATTTCTCTCCCATGTAATATTCTCCTTATTTCTTCCTGATTTTCTCCACCATCATGATTATTTCGCTCCTATTGTCACCCATTCTCTTGATTCCGGTTGTTTTTGTCCATTTTGGAGAATTTCTCCTTATGGGATGTAACGATCTTAAATTATTTCTCTTCCTTCGCGACGTTCTTCATTTGGATTTTGTATTTCTTCTCGATCTCTTTCTCCAATATTTTCCATAGGCGAATTTTGTCTTACTTCACTTCTAATTAATCTTGAGCTTGATCTTGTAGAACTTCTTGACCTCCTATTCTGTAATCTCATGTTTTCCATTCTCAACTCATGGTTTTTCCTTGTCAAATTTGTGCGTTCTTCTGCTTCTAACCTCCTATCTTCGTGTATTCTTTGTCTCAATGCTTCTAATGCTTCAATTCTTTCATCTACATAAATTATTCCTCCAATTGTTTCCTGATCTCTTTCTTCTTGTCTACCATTTCTTAATTGTTGCTCATCTTCCACTTCTTCCGCTGAATCTGATCGTCATGTGTGTACACTCACTCTATCATAATCCATAGTTCTATTTTGCACTGGTATACGCTGAATTGGTTGCTGAATATGATTTTCTCCATTATTTCTTGTGTTCATCCTTGAAGATTCTCCAGTTTCATTTCTTCTTTCTCCGACAAGCCTCTTACTCCTTCTAACAGTGTCTTGAAGCATTTCTTCTTCTAGCCATTTATTCAATCTTAATGAAATATTGAAAATTATACAAAAAATTTCACCAATCACTCCAAATTCTTTAAATCACAATTCCAAATTTTATCTTCAAAACATCCCTGTTTCTAGTGCCATTATGTAGTTGCAGGAAATCCCACAATACATCCCTCATAAGAATTCATAATAATCAACACATCTTTATGATCAAGAACAACACTTTTTATTAATTTATTCTAGAAATGTTACAGGAGAGAAATGAAATCAATATTACAAACTCTATTCTGGACTTTCTCTCTCCTCAAAACTTTCTCAATACTCCAAAATTAGTCTCTCTTCTCTTATGCCTACTCGGCTCTTTATATAGGATATTACATAGTGGATGACAGCTAATCTATCCTTTAATTTCGGATCTGACTTGCGATACTCTCGCAAGTGGCCGGTTGTCAGCCATTCAAATATAATTTCACTTTCTTACTTAACTAAAATAAATGTAGTATTCAATAATAAAGAGTTTGTATCCACAGAGAGGCTTTTGTTGTTATGCAAATTTTCAGATTCTTAGTAACCAATGGGGGGGTTTTGATTTATCAAAGCAATAAAAACTAAATTGAAAGCAAAGTAATCAATAAGGAGAAGATATTGGTCACGGGATAATTTCATTCACAAACTTGAATTCTCAACAATGACTATAATTGAAATTTTAATCTCTCATTTACTAAAAGTCCTAGGATACCTTGATCGCAAGTATATCCCGCTAATTCCCTGATTTCATCACAACCACATTAAAATATGCATATGTGAATTCTTCCTAGAAAGCAACCAAAAGTGTAAAAGCACAATTAGATTTAACTCCCTAAAAGCAATAAGTTCTATGGAATAAGACTAATCAAGGCAATCAAAATGTGTAAAAGCACTAATTCAATTTAACCAAGGTTATGATTCATATGCAATTATAGAGATATATCACTACAAGGAATAATGGCATTATGCTACTAAGAATCAGGGATAAACAACTTTTTCGTATTGAAAACCCTAATATAATCTAGATATGAAGGTAAATCGGATTGATTCAGGAATCAACCAAACAAACAATCAAATCATAATAATATAAACCATGAATCATAAACAATAATGTTGAGACAAAACTAATACATTGAATCAAATCTTATTTGTGAAATCCACTTTATATCCCATAACCAGTAAATGAATTTTAGCTACTCATAGTTTTTGGGTTCATCATATTCATAATCAAAAATAAAATGAAGAACATGAAAAATAAATGAAATCAAACCCTAGTTGCCGTTCTCCTCCAAAACTCCGGTAGAATCATGTATCTCCAAAAGAATAGAAACTTTTCCTTTTATAGATTTTCAACTTTCCAAAATTAGGTCTTCAAAGCCCAAAGTCCAATAACAAAAAGTCCCACAAACTCATGTGTGTGAAATACCCATGTGAAAATATGTCCCAAAAATAAGTCACCGGAAAACTGTGTTTTCCGCCGGAAGTTGGCCGGAATCCAGCACCGGAACAAATCTCAAGTGACCGGCAAAGTCCACGCGGTCACCGGTCAACGAGTCAGCTCGGTCAAGGTCTGAGTCAATGTGAGTCAGACCCGAGTCATATGACCGAATCAGTATCAGCTGGGCTGAGTTGCTAAGCCATATAATCTTGCACAGGCCAGAGCTGTACATTGCACAATCATTGTGCTTCCAGCCATGATGGATGTGCATTCTTCACAGCAACTCAAGCCAAAAGCTGCACCAGACCAACACTACAAAACTGCAGCTACAACATGCCTGCAAAGCCATCTCCTCATCTTAGCTATTCTTTTGTAGCTTCTTGTCTATCTTCACTTCACATACATCCTCAGCAACACTCCATCCTCTCATAACCTGCAATACCCATTCCATGCCTGCCTTCAACATTAGCAACAACACCTTCTTTTACTGAACTTCCGGCATAAAACCAAGCTCAAGTCAACCACCAGAACTTAGTTCACAAAATCTGTAGAAAACCTGGGTAATACTCAGGTCAAGAACTTTCTGAAATCAATCCAGGCCCGATCCAAAACTACCAAACACCAAGACATATCTGTTGTGTTCTTTCAAGCTTCGAACACCTCTCAAAAAAACCCCTGTAACTTTATCTCATCCCTTGTACAGCTGCAATGCACATCACTGGAAACTTCAACCACCTGCAACTCAGCTTCCTAGCACAACACCTTAAAGCTTGCACTTACACAAATCTCCACTGGCATAGCAATGCATTCTATAACTTCAACACTGAAATCATATCCAGCCTTGCCACCTTATTTGCAGCTTGTAGCATCTAAGTTCACGCTCAATTGCAGTTGCAACACCACACACAACAACATTCAGTCGCCATTCTATTGCAGCATCACTTCCAACTAGCTCCAGTTCATCTTTGCAACATCAAACCTTCACTCAAGCTATAACTTTCATGTAAATCAATGCATAAGGCTAACACTGCCTACTTTTTCCACATCACAAACACACATAGCTTCTCATTCTTTGTAAACATTCCACCACTGCATTGCCATTAGCAGCAACCTCGTATCACCGGTACCTGCAACAACTCGAACTGCACACAAATATCTTCTCCATTCATAACAGTAGTTACATCTCCAACCAACTCCTCTATAGCTCCATCTCCAACTGCATTATTGTTCATATTTTTCATCTTAGCCAACCAACACACACCGCTTCAGTTCATATGCTAATAATTGCCATTAGCACCAACTCAGTCTGCACACTCCCATTGCAAATTCATTCTCTCCTCGACTTCATCCAATCTCTGCAATCCCATATCATCCACCAGATTCAACAGCACCAACCTAACATTCATCTACACAATGATTTATTTACCTCAAACTATTCTTCCATCTGTTACAGTTCATACACAAACATCACAGCTTATTACATAGCAAGATTCCCATCTTACAGCATCACAACATCAGTTGAGCTCATCTGTCTCCTTCCATCTTTCCCTGTAATTTGAACTCACATCATAGATTCACTTCCATGGCAAACCAATACATCCAAGAACACCATGACCACCACAAGCTCAACCCACTGAATTAACCATATGAAACCCAATTTCTATTTCATGATTTCTTAGTTAAATCCATGTCTAACTCAAAATCCCCTTCCTTTTTCATCTCCATAACCCTTCAATCTTATTTATTAGCTTCAAATTGGTATCACAAAAACCATTTTCTCCAGGATAGATCACATGAACATCTCCTCTATCAATTTCTAACTCAAATCACCCTCAAAAACAAACCCTAATTTCTCAGTTTACTCAATCTCCTTCTCTGGAATCGACCAACGCAACAACCTTAAATCTGAACCAAACCCATCATCTCGAATCTTCTCAAATCTTCAATCGGCTAAAATGGCAGCAAATCTCTAACCATCTTCTCCTCTCTTCAATTCAATATCAGAACCATGTTCTTCTCATTCTATTGAACTCTCCCTCTCTCTCTGTCTGCTTCTCGATCTCTCTTGGCAATAACAGCTGCCGTTTTCTCAAACTATTACAGGCAGGGGAAGAAAATGATTAGAGAAATAACTTATCTCTAATTTTTAGGTGATGTATGATATACAACTAATGATAAGAGAATTGATTTCTCTGAATTTTAGGATCTGTGTAGGAAACTGGTTTTGGATTTAGACACCCCACTTTAGTGGCTAAGGGGTAACCAACTAACACATGACTTGTCATTCCAGGATAACTGACAACTCATTAGATACTTATTCAACTGTCAGTTATGGAAAACTGATGGTTCATTATTCAACTCCTCCTTGAGCAGCCTAGCCTACTCCAAGTATCTTTCTCCTGTGGACTGATCCTTTTTGCCTTTAATGCTCAAATGGACAATTTCTCCTTCTTTTGCTCCCAAGGACTCCATCCCACCTAATAACTCAAAACTAAACATAAGAAATGCAATTCACAAGGATAATAGCAAAGAAAGCATAAATACTAGATATAAAATTAGGTGTTTTACAACACCTATCAAATTACCCCACACTTAGACTTTGCTAGTCCTCGAGCAAATCAAACAAAACTTATTCTAGAGGATACATACAACTCCCGTGAGCGTTTACTAGAAAAATACCCACAAAACCTACATTTCCAACTTACAAGTTCTCCGAAATGATAATATCCAACACGCTAATAATACATAGAGATTCTGCACACTAGTCATAAGAAGTTAGACACATATATGAACACAATCTCATCCTTAAAAGTTGAGAGATAAATAACCATCCCTTATCGAAAGAAATTCGGGTTCGGAGTGATCGAAAGTCTCGACTCTGCCTCACTAGAAAGGGTTTTATGAAATTGATCTCAATAATAAATAGCTCTTTATGGGTCACACATGTGTCTAGATAGGAATGAAGAGAGAATCTTGCGACACGTTGAATGAATAGTAGGAAGGCAAACCCTCCGAATTGTTTTGAAAACCCACATCTTTTATTCATTTTGAAAACCCTTTTTCTGACGATCTCTAAGAAAGGAAATCAACCATTTAACGAAGGTGGGAATATGCTTACTTACCTCGTTATCCATTCGGCGTGCAGTTAGCACCACTCTCACAGCATCCATAGAAATGTCTTCGGTCTTCAATCCTTGTCTTCATCTTCGTCTTCGGTCTTCAACTCTTGAACTTTGTAGGATCTTGACAATGTAACTCCTTCCTCTAATTCTTGTTGCTTTAAACTTCACTATAGATATTTATTCTTCCATTGGCTTTATTGAATGAATACAAAACTAAAAATGAACTAAACAAACCAAAATATGATGCAATGAATATTTGTTTTTTTAATGCAAGAATAACAAAGTAAATATAAAAAAAACTAATGATGAACCTAATGAACTTTTCTCTTGCCTTTTTTTTTTGTTTTTTGTTTTGTTTTTTAAGACAAGAGAATATAATACAAATAAAAATAAAAATGAAGATAAAATAAAAAGTACAAAGGCCATGGTGTAAGTGCTTTACCGCTCAATTCTTCACAACTTGTATGTCTCGATATCATAAACTTCTTGAATTCTGATCTTGATAATCTTCACTCTTGTACAATAGTCTTCAACTTGTCATAATTATACTCCTTGTCTTGTTGCTATACTTAAATATGAAATCTTCTCATTTGTGTATTGTTGCTTGTAAACCTTGAATGTCTTCAACTTTCCTTCGAATTTGTGATGCTCCTCTTGTTGATGATGGTGATGTTTCTATGGACCTGTTGGTGTAGAGAGAGATAAAGTGGATGGTGCTAACTTCGAACAAGATTACAAGTGGTATGTAAGTTAGCAATTCGATGTTACCATCATGATTGATAAAATAACACTCAAGAAATCAAAATAGTGCTTCTATTGGTGGGAGGTTGGGTAGCTCACCGTTATACCCGGAGTTTACGTACGGTGACACACACTCTAAAATCACATATTTAGACAAGTACAAAGAATTGAAGGTCGGTTCCTCTCATGATGTAACATGGGTAGTCTCCACTATAGGGGACCACTACTCTATTACCGAATTCAGTCTGCACCATATTTGTCACTGGCATGGTTAAATCCAACTTTAACTCTCATACAAGTAAGAAACCCGATCATGTTCTCTGTCATCTCTAAGTTCAGTCACTCTTATGAGAATCTCGATGTAATCTTAGCGACATGTATATTATGTGACTCTAAACTAACTACAAGTTGGAGTTTTCATTCACTATTTTACATAAAAGTTGAAAAATCATGAAAATTTTACAATGCAAATGCTAAACCACTCCCCCACACTTAAAATTTACATTATCCTCAATGTAAATTGAATCGTCCAAAGAAAGTCAAGGTGGGAAATCATATAATGATAATATGACAAAAAATCAGAAAAAGTAAATGCAAAAAAAGAAAAATCCAAAAACAAGACAAGAAATACTCATCCTATGGGTTGCCTCCCATTTAGCGCTTGGTTTAAAGTCGTCATCCCGAATATCTCCTTGCTTGCTAAGCCTTATCTAGGGTCCCATATGTTATGGACGCCCGAATGAACATCACTTGGATACCGCATGACTTCAAACATGTTGAAGCAAATTGTCTCATCATCAAACTTCATAGTGAGTATTCCCTCGTCCACATCAATAATGGTTTTAGCCGTCTTCATGAAAGGTTTCCCAAGCAGCAGGGGTATGGTTGCATCCGATCCATCATTCATCTCTAGAACACAAAAATCAGCTGGAAAAACTAGTTAGTTCACCTGCACAAGGACATCCTCAATAATACCCATAGGGTAGACATTAGAACGATCCGCAAGTTCAAGCACAATATTAGTTGGTTTCAATGGACCCAAATTTAAAGACTTATAAATAGATGCTGGCATGATAATCACGGATGCTCCTAAGTCAAGCATAGCCTTTCCAATCCTTGTATTACCAATCTCTACGGGTATAGTGAAGCTACCCGGATCCTTGCATTTGGGTGGGAGTTTCTTTTGCAAAACCTCCGAAGCGTTTTCCCCCACACTCATAACCTCATTACTAGTTAGCTTTTTCTTCTTGGTACACAAGTCCTTCAAAACTTTCGCATATTTGGGAACTTGATTGATAACATCAATGAGTGGAATGTTTACATGAAGCTTCTTGAAGATGTCTAAAATCTCCTTTTCTAGTTCCGCCTTCTTAGAATTAGCAAACCTGCGAGGGAAAGGTAAATGAGGAACATAAGTATAAACATGAGTTTTAGATATAGAAATAGGTGTCTTAGAAGTTTGGGGGAAATCATCATTCTTTTCCTCCAAAACAGGTTCCTTTTGGGTCTCCATATCACCCACATCAACAATTTCAGGTTGCACAAGTTGTGTACCACTTCTCAATGTAAAAGCACTAACATTCTCTCTTGGGTTAAGATATTGAGAAGAGAGTTTCCCACTATTTTGTGCCTTCAATTTGTTTAATTCAATCTCCATGGAGCCCACTTGTGTCTGTAACTCCTTGATAGGACTCTTAGTTTCTTGTTGGATTTCCTTGAACATGGTAGAAATACCTTGCATCATTGTTTGTAACTTTGCATCGATATCGGAACCTTGGTTTTGTACCTATTGTTGTGGTTCCTGAAATTGTTGTTGTTGCGGTAGAAATCCACTCGGACGGTTGAAAGTAGGTTGTTGAACCGCACCTCGCTTATTGGCATAGCTGAAATTTGGATGATCTCTCCATCCCGGATTGTAGGTGTTGGAATAGGGATCATACCGTCTTTGTTGGTTGGGAAAAACCGCATTAGCTTGCTCCAACTCTTCACCATACGAAGGTAATATAACCGCAGCCATCTTTTGCATCATTTGCTCCATGTTATCCATCCTTTGATCACGGTGTGATGATGATGAATCATTAACTTCATGCACTCGCCTAACCATTGGTTCACTTCTTGTGTAGAATTGTTGCGAGTTTGCAGCCATGCTTTCAATCAACTCGGTAGCTTGGGCCACCGTCTTTTTCACAAGTGCACCACCACCCGCAGCGTCAAGAAGATATCTATCACTTGCTTGGGGGCCTTTGTAGAAGTATTGGATTATCATAACATCGCTGAATTGATGGTGAGGACAACTTGCCACCAATCTCTTGTATCGCTCCCAACATTCTACCAAGATTCTCCCACATGTTGCTTTATTCCACAAATCTCTTTGTGAATTTGATTCGCCTTTGACGTAGGAAAATACCTCTCTAGGAATAGTTTCTTCAACCCGTTCCATGTAGTAACACTCACGGAAGGCAAGTAATACAACCATTCCTTAGCATTATCCGCCAAAGAAAATGGAAAAGCTTTCAACATTGCTCCATCCGCATTAGTATTTTCTAGAAGCATGTCCATGATAACGTTGTAGAAATCCATGAGATGCTTGTTTGGATCTTCATTCGCCATACCATGAAACTTTGGAAACTCTCTAATCAACCCAGGCTTGATCTCGAAAGTTGAGTTGGTTTGAATATACCACCGTTGTGCATCAAGCCTATGAGAAGCCAAATCCTTGAGTGTACGATTTGCATCACCCATTGCTTCTTCTTCAACTAGTGGCTCTTCTACAAATGGAACCTCTTGTTCTTCTTCTAGTTGTAACTCTTCTTCTACTTCTAATTCTTTCTCTTCCGTGTCTTGACTTGGTTGGAGTATTGTGCCTCTTCGAGTAGCTATCCCGCACCTTGGATAGTTCCATTCTTTAGAAGCCAGGGATTAGGTACCTGAAAACAATTCTCGCAAACAAGTAAGAAACAAGACAAGAAAACAAAAAGCAAAGATAGAAGCAGGGATTATAAAAAGAAACTAAAAACTTGAAAACAAGTCGTTTGCTTCCCCGGAAACGGCGCCAAAATTTGGTCGGTTGTCAGCCGGTCAAATATAATTTCACTTTCTTACTTAACTAAAATAAATGTAGTATACAATAAAAAAGAGTTTGTATCCACATAGAGGATTTTGTTGTTATGCAAATTTTCAGATTCTTAGTAACCAATGGGGGGTTTTGATTTATCAAAGCAATAAAAAAAAAAATGAAAGCAAAGTAATAATAAAAGTAATCAATAACGAGAAGATATTGGTCACGAGATAGTTTCATTCACAAACTTGAATTCTCAACAATGACAAATTTTAATCTCTCATTTACTAAAAGTCCTAAGATACCTTGATCGCAAGTATATCCCGCTAATTCCCTAATTTCATCACAACCACATTAAAAGATGCATATGTGAATTCTTCCTAGAAAGAAACCTAAAGTGTAAAAGCACAATTAGATTTAACTCCCTAAAAGCAATAAGTTCTATGGAATAAGAATAATCAAGGAAATCAAAATGTGTAAAAGCACTAATTCAATTTAACCAAGGTTATGATTCATATGCAATTATAGAGATGTATCACTACAAGGAATAATGGCATTATGCTACTAAGAATCAGGGATAAACAACGTTTTCGTATTGAAAACCCTAATATAGCTCTAGATATGAAAGTAAATCGGATTGATTCCGGTCTCAACCATACAAACAATCAAATCAAATCATAACAATATAAATCATGAATCATAAACAATAAAGTTGAGACAAAACTAATACATTGAATCAAATCTTATTTGTGAAATCCACTTTATATCCCATAACCAATAAATGAAATTTAGCTACTCATAGTTTTTGGGTTCATCATATTCATAATCAAAAATAAAATGAAGAACATGAAAAATAAATGAAATCAAACCCTAGTTGCCGTTCTCCTCCAAAACTCCAATAGAATCATGTATCTCCAAAAGAATAGAAACTTTTCCTTTTATAGCTTTTCAACTTTCCAAAATTAGGTCTTCAAAGCCCAAAGTCCAATAACAAAAAGTCTACCAAGCTCATGTGTGTGAAATACCCATGTGAAAATATGTCCCAAAAATAAGTCATCGGAAAACTGTGTTTTCCGCCGGAAGTTGGCCGGAATCCGGCACCAGAACAAATCTCAGGTGACCGGCAAAGTCCACCCGGTCACCGGTCAACGAGTCAGCTCGGTCAGGGTCTGAGTCAATGTGAGTCAGACCCGAGTCAGATAGTTGAATCAATATCAGCTGGGATGAGTTGCCAAGCCATATAGTCTTGCACAGGCCAGAGATGTACATTGCACAATCATTGTGCTTCCAGCCATGATGGTTGTGCATTCTTCACATCAACTCAAGCTAAAAGCTGTACCAGACCAACACTATCTCAGCATTATAATCACTACAAAACTGCAGCTACAACATGCCTGCAAAGCCATCTCATCATCTCAACTGTTTTTCTGTAGCTTCTTGTCTATCTGCACTTCACATGCATCCTCAGCAACACTCCATCCTCTCATAACCTGCAATACCCATTCCATGCCTTCCTTCAACATTAGCAACAACACCTTCTTTTACTGAACTTCCGGCATAAAACCAAGCTCAAGTCGACCACTAGAACTCAGTTCACAAAATCTGTAGCAAACCTGGGTAATACTCAGGTCAAGAACTTTCCGAAATCAATCCAGGGCCGAGCTAAAACTACCAAACACCAAGCCGTATCTGTTGTGTTCTTTCAAGCTTCGAACACCTCTCAAAAAACCCCTGTAACTTGAGCTCATCCCTTGTACAGCTGCAATGTACATCACTGCCAACTTCAACCACCTGCGCAACTCAGCTTCCTAGCACAACACCTTAAAGCCTGCACTTACACAAATCTCCACTAGCATAGCAATGCATTCTGTAAATTCAACACTGCAATCATCTCCAGCCTTCCCACCTTATTTTCAGCTTGTAGCATCTAATTTCATGCTCAATTGTAGTTGCAACACCACACACAACCACATTCAGTCATCATTCTATTGCAGCATCACTTCCAACTAGCTCCAGTTCATCTTTGCAACATCAAACCTGCACTCAAGCCATAACTTTCCTATAAATAAATGCATAAGGCTAACACTGCCTGCTTTCTCCATATCACAAACATACACAACTTCTCATTCTTTGTAAACATTTCACCACTGCAATGCCATTAGCAGCAACCTTGTATTACCGGTACCTGCAACAACTCGAACTGCACACAAATATATTATCCATTCATAGCAGTAGCTACAGCTCCAACCAACTCCTCTATAGCTCCATCTCCAACTGCATCATTGTTCATCTTTTTCATCTTAGCCAACCAACACACACCGCTTCAGTTCATATGCTAATAACTTCCATTAGCACCAACTCAGTCTGCACACTACCATTGCAGCTTCATTTTCTCCCCGACTTTCATCCAATCTCTGCAATCTCATCTCATCCACCAGATTCAACAACACAAACCTAACATTCATCTACACAATGATTCATTCACCTCAAACCATTCTTACATCTGTTATAGTTCATACACAAACATCACATCTCATTACATAGCAAGATTCCCATCTTACAGCATCACAACATCAGTTGATCTCATATGTCTCCTGCCATCTTTCCCTGTAATTTGAACTCACAGCATAGATTCACTTCCATGGCAAACCAATACATCTAAGAACACCATGACCACCACAAGCTCAACCCACTGAATCAACCATCTGAAACCAAGTTTCTATTTCATGATTTCTTGGTTAAACCCATGTCTAACTCAAAACCCCCTTCCTTGTTTATCTCCATAACCCTTCAATCTTCTTTCTTAGCTTCAAATTGGTATTATCAAAAACCATTTTATCCAGGACAGATCACATGAACATCTCCTCTATCAATTTCTAAGTCAAATCACCCTCAATATAAAACCCTAATTTCTCAGTTTACTCAATCTCTTTCTCTGGAATCGACCAACGCAGCAACCTCAAATCTGAACCAAACCCATCATCTCGAATCTTCTCAAATCTTCAATCGACTAAAATGGCAGCAAATCTCTAATCTTCTTCTCATCTCTTCAATTAAATATCAGAACCCTATTCTTCTCATTCAATTAAACTCTCACTCTCTCTGTTCTTCTTCTCGATCTCTCTTGGCAATAATAACTGCCGTTTTCTCAAACTCTTATAGGCAGGGGAAGAAAATGATTAGAGAAATAACTTCTCTCTGATTTTTAGGTGATGTATGATATACATCTAATGATAAGAGAATTGATTTCTCTGATTTTTAGGATCTGTGTAGGAAACTGGTTTTGGATTTAGACACCCCACTTTAGTGGCTAAGGGGTAACAAACTCACACATTACTTGTCATTCCAAGATAACTAACAACTCATTCTCTACTTGTTCAACTGTCAGTTATGGAAAATTGATGGTTCATTATTCAAATCCTCCTTGAGCAGCCTAGCCTGCTCCAAGTATCTTTCGTCAGTGAACTGATCCTTTTTGCCTTTAATGCTCAAATGGACAATTTCTCCTTCTTTTGATCCCAAGGACTCCATCGCACCTAATAACTCAAAACTAAACATAAGAGATGCAATTCACAAGGATAATAGCAAAGAAAGCATAAATACTAGATATAAAATTAGGTGTTTTACAACACCTATCAGCAAGCTTACAAGTATTAATTTCGCAAACATTATAAATTTCGCAGGATCATCACACTTCTCCCATGTTTAGGATGACGTGGTATATCACATCACTTATGTAATTAGTTTGCGACGGCTTCACAACGATGTTGATGAAGATTTCGTAAGTGTGTTGCTGTTGCGATATTATGATCCTACAGTGAATGTAATTTTTTAGTTAACTACATGGAGTTGGAACCTGGAAGAGTAGTTGAGTTAACTGCTTGATTTTTAATGCAAGTATATGATTTGTGAAGAAAGATATTGGTTAACCAAGAGATATTGTGTAGGTATTTTAAAATCTAGCAAGATTGATGATAGTTGTAGTACTACTTTCAGTAGTAGACTTCAAATCCAACCTTGCCAATAATCTCTGGAGTACTAAAGTTTTCAAAGATTGGCATAGTTTTTCACAATTATTTTCTATAAGAATACTTCTTAGTCTCCAACGCTTTAAATGAGGGTAATTGGTGAATTTGGTTCCAAATGATAATTGATGTTTTCATTATACACTGCAGTTGTTAGTTGAGATCCCTTTTGGGACTGGTGTAGGGCGAAGCCCCACCTCACCAAATGGTGGCCAACTCATATGTTTCTCGGTGCGTAACACGGGTTTCAAGCTAGTCACTAAATAAGTGGGTAAATAATCGAAAAATATGGATTGAACCACCAGCTTTTATGTTTTAAGTATGAGTCTTCCCGCCGATCAAAAAAATAAGAAAGTATGGGATTTTCTTATCGAAGAGGGACCGCATGAGCTAGATTATTGACCTACAGTGACACGTCACCACACGATTTGTCTCCGATAACTTAGGTACTCCTCTTTCCCGCGTCAAATCATTTCTTTACCAAATAAAATCACATTTCAATTCATTCAAACCAAAATGATGATTACAAGATTGCTTACAAGATTATCAAAACCACCAAAATATAATATATTCAAAACCCAAATACAAATGATGACATCAATTGCAAGTATATCGCGAAGAGAAAGAGCCATGAACCGCAAAGACATCCAATTTTTGTAGATGTAGTAGTGATGAATGATGGTGTGAACCGAAAACAACTCCGACCATTTAAAATCAATATCTTCTTCAATAAGAGATGATCCAAACATAGTGGAGTATTTTTCCCAAAATCTTGTAGATCCAAACAAATCCGGGTTCCCTAAATCCCTTTTGTTGAAGATGAATCCAAAGCAACGCCAAGAAAAATCGTTGATGTTCTTGATGAATCGAGAATAGCAAGCCAAGAAACACCATGAAGATTTGAAAGAATCTCTATTATAGAGAAGAGAAAATCGTCCAAACGACGAAGAAAAGATCGCCCAAATAGCGAACAAATGTGTCCATAGACACCAAAAACAACAAAAATAAAAACTAAACACACAAATACTACGATATCCTTCTTCAATAATTGTCTGTGTAAATTTTTTAAATAATTACAAAGTTAAAAATTACATACTAGGAAAGCGAGCGACAAGCTGTGTCGCTAGCCCTTTTTGAATAGCAAAACCTATCCTATTAAAAATAAAATCTCGTGAGCCAGGGGTCATTACATTGCTGCGCATGACTAGTATGTAATTTTTAAATTATTACAAAGTTAAAAATTACACACAAATTAAATTATTCTTGTAGCGCCCCCTAAGCTAGAAGCTGACTAAACCAAGAATTTAACTAAATAAAGAGGCACTAACGAATCTAAACCAAACACTTAAGCATTCAATTAAGAAAAATCTACTACAACTTAACCCAAAACTAGTCCCGCTATAAAATATACATATACAATAGTGATTTGGTTTACAAAGAATATGCAACAATAAACATAGCAGAAGTTAATCATCTAGCGAACTCAACACTTGAAGCTTTTACTGCGCTACTATGATCTGTCACAGAAACTGAAAGTGGGAATGGGTGAGCACATTATCCCTAAAAGGGATGCCCAGCAGAAATAACAACTAGCTTTTAAGTAATCATTAATATGATTCGAAGATAATGCAGGTTTAATCGAAAGTCGGTAATCCAAGAAAAGACAATGAAATATAAAATAGAAACTTCTTCATAGACATTCATAGATAACAATAAACATCCATGTATGAGATGTGTGTTGCCGCACATAAGGGAAGAATAATATTGTGGTGCATCGCCCTAGCCATAATAATATTGCGGTGTATCGCCCTAGCCATAGAATACTAAATATATATATGTATCTCCCTGGCCATAGAATACTGATATTGTGTCGGCACACATCTCATACCACACAGAGCACACAACAATATGCATGAATTTCACAACACAAAGATTGATTTGTAAAATAATAATGAATACCAGAGAGTTCGTTATCCATTCCCACCTCTTTTGATGACAAGCCTCGCCTACCTCGATATCCATGATCTATTGGTTCATTCTTGAACGATCGTTGTTAATAGTCTAACTGTTAATCACACAAGTGTTGATGGTGGATTTTCATTTAAGGCTAAAATTGTAAAAGCCAAAAAATTATGAGCTAACATCTTGTAAAAGATAATGCCATTAATAAGTGATGGATAATCCTTCACTTTACTAATTCACCTAGAATGGAGCATGTGGCAACAATCCCATTCTGTGAATAAAATACACGAAATTCATCCAGTTTGGAGCATGTAGCAAAAATCCCATATACCACAGAATTTACAAACATTATTAATTAATGCGCAACCAGCCTTGTATTTCCTGTACTCATTATCAGTGCGGCATGACGACTGAGTGTTGCTCTCAGCAGAGCAACACGAATCTCCAAGCATTATAATGAAAGCATGTACGAAATACCCGTACAAGCTGCAACTCTCTGTGTGTTATACTAGCCCGATTGAGACACTCTCGATGTGTTATACTAGCCCGATTGAGCATCCGGACTGACCGTATCAGTCTGGATATGATCATGAACATCCAACTCCACCAGCATGATTGGATGGCCCAGATTGATTCCATAACCCCCAAGCAGGTATGGAATATCCGCTGCCGAAGCAATGCGGACCCCGCATGGTCGCCTCCCCAAAAGATTGTCCTAGCTTGCCAAAACGTCCAAACCATAGCAGTATGGATGGAAAACCCTAAATTAAGGTTTGCGGCACATGTAATGTGACGCAAAACAGTCTCAACCATCCATCTTTGTAGGTATAGATGGAGGGTGTATATGTAGATTCAAAGGGAACGGAGAATGTCAACACAATCACCATGGGCCCACCTACATACCTGACCGATTGGTCAGGACCAACTATAGTTGGTCTTCCTAGTTCGTGCGCTCCAAACTAGGTACAACACGCGGACGGCAATATCTTGATTAGGGTTTATATCGCGATCATAAGCGTCCATTTTCTCCTGATCGGACGAAGGGTCCAAGAATAGGCTAAGCAGGTCCGATAAGTATCAACACGATCACTGCGGTCCCACCTATCTCTACACCCAATCGGCCAAGACCGAACTCTCTTTTTCTCCTCGGTTCGCGCGCCTCCAACATGCATGGTCGCTCCTTCTAAATTTCAAACTAATCTCAACCGCTCGATTTCGCCGGAAGAATTGAGTGGCTTAGATCATGTTTTCATGGGACGGAAAGGAATAGGCGTGAACACCAGCCTACCACCTATACGCTAGAGGAATCGGCCAAGACCGACCAAGCCTGGTCGTCTTGGAACGCGTGCCCGAAGTTGGTACGGTGTGCTGCTTTTGCGGTACCGGTTTTCTGTCGAAAATTGATCTCGACCACTCAACTTCGCCTGATAAATTGAGTGGCCCATATCACACTTCCATAGGACAGTGAGGTATGGACATGTGTACCGGCATGCCGTCAGCATACATGACCGACCGGCCATACCAAAACCATGTCCCAAGCTTGGATTCGACCAAGATGGAAAGTGGTGTTCGCGCACTTTTTCCTAAAACCCTAATTTCATCAACGGTCGCAGATGAGTGTCTCAAAGGTCATCTCGTCCGTCCAACTTCACCGGCTTGGTTATACAACCCTGGTCAGGAGTTAATTGGACAGTGCGTAGTCATGGTGATCATCATACACCACTCTACCATACCATTTGGTCGGTCAAGGAAGGACTTGCTTGCGCAACCTCTAGATTATCACATGAATTAGTCTGGATATGAGACTACTTTGAGATGTTCAAACAACGATGTTTCATACATGATGAATATACTCGGTGCAGTACCTGCATAGTATACACACGATACTTCACAAGTATCAACTTACTGAATAACGCATTTATTCAATCTATCATGACATGCTATTTTCTGTGGGTCCCACGATCCACACACTTAAGACATCAATCATGTCACAAACTGGGGGATACATACTATGGTATTGGTCTGGTGGTGTACAGCGTGCAGCGCACAACGCGCAATCACAAGAACGTGTCATGAAGTCATGGACGGTTAGTGATGATGGGAGAAGTGGGCAAGCCTGGTCGTGTGACACCAACACACTACTCCACTACTCCACTTTCTCTACTTCCCATGAGATACGAGGGTTAGGCTAAAAGACTTGTATAAATAGGTTATTTGCCCTATTTTTCAGACAGGACAGAACAAGACAAGACAACAGAGGAAAGTGTTGATACAATCGTATTCAAACACCAGAACTGATAGCTTACATCCTGCAAGACAGTTCAGATTTCTGATACAAGTCATACATATCCAACACCTTCACAAGCTCAACACCTTCTTCGCTTCCCTCCCTAAGATCAACCCCATCTCCTTCACTTTGTGACCGAAACAAGTCTAGAACGACATTTTATTGGTATAGGTCGGACTTGCACAAATTGATCTCTCGAATCTATAAGCACTCACCGCGCAGTGCATTTGTTTAAGGTTTAGATTCATTCCTCATCCACACACCCCAAATTACCTAAATCGGCAGGAATATTTTTCACCCATAAACAATTGGCGACCACAATGGGAGATTAATCTCTCGGTTGTAAAGTCAATTTCTTCGAAATCCGATTCGATTTTATAAATTTCAAATTGGTAGATCTTAGAACCAATTCAATCAACAATTCATTTCAAGATGGTGGAACTCAGGTCTGGATCAACAATCAATTCTGATGGAACTAGTATGGATAACACTCCCGGTGTCGATGTACCTGTCAGTGGAGCTACTGTAGTTAATACATCTCGTGGAGCCGTCACTTCTACCATCAACGCCAGCATAGCAGGAAATATTCCAGTAAGTGTAACACCTCCCATCACCAGAGCCAGAGCAGCCGCTAATCCCGGCATCTCCTCAAGTGTAACGCCTCTGGTGGTCACTAGAGCAACAACTTTCACTCCCTCATTAGGACGAGGAGATGGAGGGACAAGAGGAGGACCACCGCCCATTACCATTGCAGACTTAATGGAGAAACAAAAAGTTATGGCTAAGACCCAAACGGATATGGCCGCAACTAAGAAAGAGGTACTCACTTTTCTCCAAACTTTTACTGAACGATTACCGCAAGGTTCACGACAACCCGGGGGAGACGTTTCCATCCTGGCCCACACGGATGAGGAAACTCGCATTTCTCCTGAACGCCCAAGAGAAAGGAACCAACCATCCAACTTCATCACACGTGAGGACCTGGAATGACTTTTCCAAAATTGAGGCAAAGGGGACCGAACGGATGTACACCAGCATCAGCCGCCGTACCCTCAAGATGTGCAACGAATTCCTCTACCCAATTCTCCCTCTACGATGGTACTGGTTATGCTCTTGAACACGTCTCTCGATTCTTAGAATCTTTGGGAGAGCATGAATACAATCATGTTCTCCGCCTAAAAGAATTTTCAAAGTCACTTACGGGAAGTGCGTACACCTGGTACAACAACATCGCACCTAACAACATATCCAATTGGAACGAGATGGTCAGTGCTTTCTACAGAAAGTATTTCTTCGTGTCTAAACATATCACCTTTTCAAATCTTGGAAGAATTCTTCAGCGGAACAACGAGCATCCCTACGACTTCGTTAAGAGGTTCAGAACCCAAGCATTGGATTGTCATGACCCGAACGTCACCGAACGACAATTGGTGGAGTTGTGAATCAATAGGATGATACCCATATACCATGCTCTATTAGAGAATCTGGTCTTTCAAACGTTCTCTGAACTCCATGAAGCTTCCAAATATTCAGCAACAACTGCACCAGCATTGCTATAAAGAACCAGAGTTGTTCGAAGTGAATATTCACGTGAAAGTCGAGGAAGCAGGTGTCTCACGAACAAGCAATACAACACTGGTCCTTCTTTGAGTGTAGTGGGCGGAGGATAAAAAAGGAAAGCTTCAGCGACGGAACAACAAACCAAGCGGGCATCCCCGGCACACAAGACTTCATCTCGGAAAGGAGCGGACAAAACTCCTGCACAAGACACCAAAGATACAGGTTTTACTTTCCCCATGAATGAAGTGATAGAAATCTTAGAAGCGTGGATCCAAGACGACGCCATCAAGATGCCTCCTATCTGACGTCCTCCAGCTGAGAAAGACATGGAAGACCCTAAATACTGCTGCTACCATAGATTCGTTCACCATCCAACCAAAGATTATAACATGCTGAAACAAATCTTTAGGGAAAATATAGAGACAGGGGAACTCCAACTTGGAAACGAAGGTGTTCATAGAGATTCTCTTCCTATAAGGAACTGTATGATTTCTGGGGATTCTTTTCGTAATACTATACAATCTATGATGGAGCACTTGTGTGAAATCTTGTATTTATTCAAGGGACAGTGTCAATACATATTTACGGCTCTCAACCGCGTTATATCAGGCAGGCGTTTGTATCCAGAAGCAGTCCAGGAACCCTAGTCTTTCCTGAAAGATGTGATCAAAGGAAACTGGGGACTCCTAACCGTCACTCATTTGAGAAACATTGAGTTCGATAGCGCGTTGATAGATACGGCCTCCGAATTTAACATCATTACTATCAAGACCTTGAGAGCGGAAAAGATTCCGAAGTAGGAGGCTACTCGTCACCCAACTGTGGTTAAGGATCCAGAAGGAGAACTCAGATATGCATATGGATACATTGATCTTGAAGTAAAATTGGGTGATGCCTCGACACAAGCAAATTTCTACATAGTAAAATATCATCCCAACTATGACATGATCCTAGGACGCCCTTGGATGCACGACAACAAGGCAATGTTAGGAGTCTATCCTCTACCGGCTTCGATACATGAAAGAATCTCCAACACGCCTTCTGGACCTGACAACTATTTGTTGTCGCACCAAAAACTTGTCAATGTGACACAACTTCCCGGAGAGAGCCTGTCAGCATACGTAGAAAGGTTCCGATCTCAAGTAAGTCTCATCACGCAACCGTATTTACAATCAACCGCCCCTCATTCTGATAAGTCTTGGGGATTGGATCTAGCAAAAAAAAACCAACCTTGGCTAAGAGATGAGAATGGGAGGCCGACCCCTTTAAACAGTTTATCAGAAGTCTAGAAGCTGTCTCGATCAAAGACGACAAAACCAAGACCCTGATTTCTACACACCCAAACCCATTTGGAATTGGAGACCTATTAACGAAGACAACCGCATTCAAGGTCGGAAGCATTACGTTGAAAATGGCTACCTCACCTAATTCACCCACCAATAAGGAGGATGAACCGTACCTGGTAGAAGATGTCATCCTAGGAGGCTACTGCAAACTCATCAACGCTGATAAGCTAGAAGGAGTAACAATTCACTCGCGGTGGCTCAAACCCTACCATACTTAAGACCCTGTGCTATCACTTTCCAGAATCCTACACGCTTTAAGACACTGTACTACTTCCTCTGGCATGTTTCCCTTTACAATTTCACATCATATTTGTAATTCCTATAGAAAATGATTACAATACTTGCATTCATAGTTAGGGTTTCCATTTTCAATTTTCAAATTAATTGAAGTATTATTTCCATCTGAGAGCCTCTTTATCCCTAAAGATACAAAGTCCAGCCTAAACCAACCTACTAGAGCAGGTCAGGAAAGAAACCCTAAGCAAAAACATCCTGAAAAAAGTTGAGGAAAAAGATGTGCACGGAAAGGGAATAAGCTTTGAACCACTCACCCCATCAAGGCCAGGAAGATCTTGCATCAGGAACACATGTCCGTGGTTTTCCATTATGGAATT
This sequence comes from Papaver bracteatum, assembly GCA_023529315.1. Classification (NCBI taxonomy): domain Eukaryota; kingdom Viridiplantae; phylum Streptophyta; class Magnoliopsida; order Ranunculales; family Papaveraceae; genus Papaver; species Papaver bracteatum. The sequence goes on along the minus strand of JAJJWX010004946.1, from coordinate 83,052 downwards.
ATTTATTTTATCACAAAGAATTACATGTGAATGCGCACCCTTGCACCTGAGAAAGTTCAGTCGCAATCTTGACAAAGGATTATAAAGTTAAACCTTTATTCAATTAATCAAATAATAGAAGAAAATCTTGGGCTCAACTGCCACTGAGTACAAGGAAGATGTTCACAAATTACGGAATATACTTGGAAAAGGAAAAACAAGAAAATAGGTTTTAGTCGTCAAGAGGGTCGACCGCGCCTGCACCACCGATAAGTTCTGCTTCAACGCCTATTGATGCTCCTTCCTTTGGATATGCCTCGGATTCTGCATCATACGTTTCCACAGTGACACACTCCATTCCAACATCATCAACAGGAGCATCAAATGCCACATCAACATAAGGAGTCGGGCCGACTTCTTTAAAACGCTCAGGTTCGTCTGTGTCAGAATCAAGAATTATCATGCATTTCTGGATTGGGTAATCACACTTATCTTCATTTGGAGGTCGTTTATGCTCAACCCTTCGCCTCTTCAACCGCGCTGCAAATCTCTCTGCCCTTGCGCTTACTAGTGCCTCCAACGCTTCCTCGCGCCTCCACTGCTCCTCCATGTCAATCGCAGCTGAAAGGGCACAGATACGTCCCCTGGCAATACACGGGTGCAAAATAGACATCCCATGTATAGCACGGCCGACTTCGCGGAGTGGAAGATCGATCTTAGTCATTACTTCTTCGTGCGCATGGGTTTGGGGCTTGTCAACTTCGAAGCTTCTTTCTGGAGAAGTGACAGAACGGTCATCACCGCTTCCATGATAAACTGCAAAGAGGAAGAAGTTATGAGAACAAAAAAAAAAATCAATTAGTCAGTCAATCAGAAGATCAGATAAATATGGAGTGTAGTACCAGAATATCGCTACAACACTATTCCTGCGATATTAACAACATTTCTACGAGCGTCACTGAAAATTCTTCAACGACATTTCACGAGCGTTACAGAACAACTAAAAGGAACTGACGATGGAAGAAGTAAAGGAAGAATAAGACTGATCCTGCGATGGTCATCATGCTTGCGATAGAGAAATATTGTAACGATCGCGATAAGATCGCAGAATAGATCTGAAATAGGAGGAAAACTTAGCTGTCATCCATTATGTAAATCCCTATATAAAGGGCGCGATAGAACCAGAAAATGATGATGCATTTTTGAGCGCTGAGAGAATTCTGAGGAGAGAGAAACTCCAGAAAGAAAGTTGTACTTCTGAGTTTTAATATTTCTTGTAAATCTTCCTGAAAGTGAATTAATAAAAGTGTTGTTGTTCATTCAAAATTATGACTTAGTTTTCATAGATTCTTGACAAGGGTGTAGTGTAGGAAATCCTGCAACTACATTTTGGCGCCCGAAACAGGGATTGAATTAACGAAAATAGAAGAAAAAGCGAAGAAGAAGATAAAAATTGTTCAAGATTAGGGAAATCATAAAGTAAATCGGTGAAAAAATTGAAGGAAGAATGATCAGAATCAAAAAGGATTGTAGAAAATTGAAAGGTGATGTAATAACAAAAGAAATGATTGACAGATTTTATGAAAATATCAATGGAAGGATACATAAACGGGATTTTGAAGGAAGGAAGATTATGACAGTGGAGAATATATCATCATTGAAAGATTGGGAAAAACAAGAAATCACGTTTACAGCAGCAGAAATACCATAAGGAGATTCAAGTCATACATCTCCATTGGTGGTCACAGTAACCACTATACCAATGAGAAAGGAGAAATCGATAAAATCTGAAGAAGAATGGGCTATGAATAGAACCTTAGTAGATACAGGAAGTTCTGTAGACATGATATTTTATCATACCTTCAAGAAGATGGGATATAAGGATGAAGAAATATCTCATTCAACGTATTATGTTCATGGATTTGGAAAGTCTATAACAAAACCTAAAGGCGAGATAATGGTACGAATTCCATTAGGAGAAATTAAAACACAAATATCATTATGTGTGGTAGATGTGGAATCGCCGTACAATATGATATTGGGAAGACCGTGGATACACGCAATCAAGGCTGTGGCGTCAACATTACATCAATGTGTTAAATTTCCTATGCCTAGTGGAATTGGAGAAATTAGAGGAGATGTGGATTTCGCGAGATTGTGCTACCAAATTGAAGTAAGAAATTGTGAAGAACGTCCAAAGCTGCGAAAAGCTCGCAGAAAATTGAACAGAGAAGCAAAGAAAGAAGAGGAATTTAAAATTTACATGATAAGGGAAAAAGAAGGAAAAGGGATACCAAGTGAATTTTCGCGAGAAGGAGATGAGTTCGCGAGAGTTATGAAAACGCCAACACCAATGGGAGAACCTGAAGCCAGCTACACTGCTGCTGAACCAACAAAAGAAATAAATATTGGAAGTAAAGAAGAACCTAAAATGCTGAAAATTGGGACTAGAATGGAGGAAGATGAGGAAGAAAGAACTATAAATATTTTGCGAGAATATGCAGATATCTTCGCGTGGAACATGGATGAGATTCCAGGGATAGACCCGTCAATAGCATGCCATAAATTAGAAATCAACAAAAACATAAAACCATTTAAGCAAAGAATAAGGAAGATCGCAACAACATATCATTCTCAAATAGAAGAAGAACTACAGAAGATGCTCGACGCAGGAATTATAAGACAACCAAAATATCCAGAATGGATTGCAAACATGGTGGTGGTCCCAAAGAAGAACAAAGGGATAAGAATTTGCATAGATTTTACGGATCTAAACAAGGCATGTCCAAAATATAGTTTTCCATTGCCAGATATTCCACAAATGGTTGAATCAGCAGCAGGAAACGCAAGAATCTCATCATTGGATGGGTATAAAGGATATAATCTAATCCCTCTCGCTGAAGAAGATCAAGAACATACTGCATTTTTTGCTCCAAGAGGATTATATTGTTATACAAAGATGCCATTTGGCTTACAAAATGCTGGTGCAAGTATCAAAAAATGGTGGAAAAGGTGTTTGCAAAGTGGATCCACAAAACATTAAAAGTGTATGTAGATGATATGCTGATTAAAAGCAAAGAAGCTGAGAATCATGTGCAATATTTGAGAGAGATTTTCGACCAAATGCTGCAATTCAATATTAAAGTGAATCCTGATAAGTGTACCTTTGGAGTAACTTCAGGGAAGTTTTTGGGGTATATTATGTCAAAAGAGGGAATACAAGTCGATCCAGAAAAGGTACAAGCAATTCGCGATATGCCAACTCCTGCGACGGTAAAAGATGTGCAAAAACTAAATGGACTCTTAGCCTCGCTAGGAAGGTTCATTTCGCGATCTTCAGACAAGTGTAAACATTTTTTCAATATACTCAAGAAGGGAACAAAATTCAAGTGGACAGATGAATGCAAAAAAGCTTTTCAAGGAATAAAAGAACATTTGGCGAGTATATCTATATTACAGAAAGCTGAACCGGGAGAAGAATTAATGATTTATCTCGCAACAACTCCATATGCGTTAAGTGCTGTGTTATTGCGATTAGATGCAGGGGTAGAAAAACCAATTTATTATATCAGCAAAATATTTAATTCATCAGAGAGAAATTATTCAAAGATTGAGAAACTAATTCTAGCATTGGTGCACGCAACCTTTAATCTTCGAATTTACTTCCAAGCGCATAAGATCAAAGTGTTAACGAGAGTGCCAATTGAATCGGTGATGAAGAATTCAAAAAGATCAGGAAGAGTCGAGAGATGGAATGCGCAAGTAGGGCACTTTAATATTCAATATGAAATTCTATCCTCGCCAAAATCACAAGTTATCGCAGATTTCTTAGCTGAATTTCCTTTAGAAGATGACGAAGCTGTAGAAGAGATGATGGATATAGAAGAAGAACATGGAGACCCAAAAGAGCTATTAACAGAACATGACAGATGGGAAATATTAGTGGATGGATCGTCAAATGGAGAAGGAAATGGGATTGGAGTTGTTTTCATTTCACCAGAAGGAGAAAAAACATCTTTTTCATTTAGATTGGAATTTGCATCCACTAATAATGAGACAGAATATGAAGCTGTAATCCATGCATTGAAGTTTGCGATAGAAATGAAGTTGGAAAATGCTAGAATCACCAGTGATTCACAATTGGTTATTCTCCAGGTAAAGGGAGAGTATACCACAAATGAACCATCTTTGAAGAAGTACAAAAAACTTGTTGAAGAATTGTCTGTGAGAATTCCAAAAATAAAATAGACACATATCAAGGAAAGATAATAGGCTTGCAGATGCTTTTCCTTTCATATCAAGTATGATGACGAACCCACTTGCGAGATGCATAAAAATTCAAACACTTTTGCAACCGGCGATAAACAAAGAAGAAGAAGAGGTAGATGTAATGATGGTAGAATATGGCGAGGAAGAAATAGGGAATAATGCTACAGATTGGCGAGAAGATCTTCATGCTTATTTGGCGAGAGGAGAAATCCCCAGAAATCGATTAGAAGCACATAAATTAAAAAGTAGAGCAACCAATTATGAACTAAGAGATGGGGTAATATATCGCAGATCATTTAATGGACCATCGCTAAGATATTTGACGAGATAAGAAAGACAAAAGGTGTTAAAAATGTTGCATAGTGGTGATGCTTGTAATCACAGCGGGGGTAGATCTTTGGCATATAAAACAAAGATGCAGGGTTATTATTTGCCATATATGAATGAGGATGCAAAGCAACTCTCAAGGAGTTGTGAAGATTGTCAGCGATTTTGGAAGAAGATACATGCACCAGGAGCACCATTATCATCTTCGTCAAGCGTATGGCCTTTTGGAAAATGGGGATTGGATATTGTGGGACCATTTGTGCCTGGTTCTGGACAAAGAAGATATTTAATCGTTGCTACAGATTATTTCACAAAATGGGGAGAAATAAGGCAGTACAGCACATCCGCGATAAGGACATTTTTACGTTCATATTTGAAAATATAATTTGCAGATTTGGGATCCCAGCACAGTTGATGTCTGATAACGGAAAGCAATTTGAAGGGCAGAATATTGAATTGCTTCTTAATGCATTTAAGATAAAATGTGGAAATTCAAATCCTTTATATCCACAAGCAAATGTTCAAGCTGAGGAAACTAATAAGACAATCGCAGAAATCTTGAAAAAGAAGTTAGAAGGTTATCACAAATCATGGGGTGATCAAGTGCATAATGCGATATGGGCATATAATACAACTAGACGAGAGGCAACTGGAATGTCACCTTTATGTTTAACATATGGAGTTGAAGTTGTCCTACCAACATAGGTTTCTATCCCAACAACAAAAAGAGAGGCATGGGAGAAAAATCTAAGTGCTGGCATGATTTTACATGAGTTAGATGAACTAGAAGAAAATAGAGAAAAAACTCTACAACATATGGAAAATTACCAGCGAAGATTAGCTCGCGAGTACAACAAACGAGTCAAGAAATGTCAATTCCAGCCTGGCGATCTAGTTTTGCGAGAAACACCAAAATATCAGCAAGAAAGTGGTGGAAAATTAGCGAGAAAATGGGATGGACCATACATCATTAAAGAGATAATTGGAAATGAAGCATACAAATTAATGGATCCAGAGGGAAGAGATGTTGGGCAAAAACTTGATAGACCATGGAATAGATTGTTTCTGAAAAGGTATTATCAGTAGCAATTTTTGCGAGGTAAGAAATATAATTGTAAGATGAAACAATTAAAAATTTCTTCTTTCTCTATCATAATTTATGCGAACATCATCGTAAGAATATCGAATAAAATTTCGCAGAGATTAAAAGAATGGGACGAACCTTTATGGCGTGCACCCTAGTTCGCGAATAAAATTTCGTAAGAGGCAAATGTAAGACCTAATAGTGCGTCATATGAGGGGGTATCTATTGACATGACTCAGCGATAAGGTTATACCGCTACTGGAACCTGAGTCATGCAGACGATGGGGTTAAAGAAAACCTATCCGGGAGAGAGATCTTGGATTTCCAATTATATAAGGTTATACCCTGGTTGGACGACCGAGAATCTCTTCCAAGAAGTGCTGAGTATGACCAAGGCGCCGAGGTACATGGTTGAGACAAGGGTGCCCGGAGCGTACGAAACTCTCTTGCCATCCTTGGTAAGTCTTGGCTACAATGCACTTGGCCTGAATAAAACCCCACTTAGGATGCAGTCTTGTAACTATAAGCCATATAGGCATAAAGGACAAGAGGCTGCGAACACAACTGGTTGTTGTAAAATCTGGATGGGGGGAGCTAGTCTTGTATGGCCGATGTGCCCTCCTTGAAGGGGAAACCAAGGGGAAGATAAGGGCGGAACCCTCCATTAGGGAGATGATAAGTGTCTTAAGACGGAAATGTCATGGGGCTCTATGATCGCAAGAAAATTTAGGCCTGTCATATTGTCGCGTGATGTAAATAATGCAAAGGAAACAAGCCACGAGATAAATGTTATGATGAGAACAATGGGTTTTTACATGAAAGTGCAAAAACGTCCTTCGATTTCATCGCAAGACGGCAATGTCATAAGGGTAAATTCTTGCGAGAGAATGTACACTTATCATATTGTCGCAAAGATTTTGAAAGAAACATGGATAAGACAAGATCAAATGGTCTTTACATGCAAATGTTAAGATATCCTGCGATTTTGTCGCAGAGAGAAAAAGTTTGGCAAAATAAGACCTTTAACTAGGAAGGCAAAATAAGACCAAAAGAATAATCTTACAAATTAACTATTCTACTTTAAGATGGCAGGAAACATTCATTCATCGCAGAATTATATATAAGGAGGCAAATTTTTAACATCGCGGATTCCCTCAGAATTTTTCAGAAAAGTGAAACAGTACTCCTTATATCGCAGATGTATTCAACACAATTTCGCGAGAATGCAACAACACAATTTCTTAAAGAAGATAATGAATATTCACCATTTCAAGCAAGATAATGAAGGGAAATAAGGGGAATAGAGAAGTAAGATTACATTATCTTACTTGAAAATATTCAAAGTAAGCTAAATCAAAAATTAAAATTCTAAAAGTCTTGAAGATTACATCACTCGCAAGAAAGAAGAAGTAAAAGAAAGCAAAGATAAAATTCAAGTTTCAGCGATGGTTTCGCAAGATTTATTCTTCTTGCTCGTTGGATTTATTATTTCTTCCAGAGTTATTATCTTCATCAGCATCCTACTCATCATGAGTATCTTCTTCTTTTGAATCTTCATCAACATTTACTTCACCACCCGTAGCTGTTTGTTTGGGAGGACTTCTTTTATCTTCTTCTTCTTCACCATCTTCTTGAGTAATATTTTCTTCCTCGTTAGTAAACTCTAACTCTTCATCCATGGGAAGAGGAATTTCATCATCATCAACCTCTAGAGGAGGGACAGAAATAGGAGAAAGAGAACGGGGAAGCAGAACATTTTTCACGAGAACTTCATCCCTAAGATGGACTTGGCGAAGAAGAGCTCTTTCACGATTTCTAATTTCTATATTCTTAAAGTATTCAAGATAATCAAGTCTTCTTTCTGATTTGTCATGAGCACTAAGGCAATTAGAAGCAAGAGATTTATTTTCTTTTGCGAACTTTATCCAATGTAGCGGTCAGATCAGTGATGGTAGAATGTAGATTTCTTTCGAATTCTGCGAGCAACAAAATAAAAAATCAGTTAGACAAGAATCTCACAAGGAACATAATATAAGATTTTATGAGAAGATCAACAAGAGAGGCAGTTAACTGACTACCTTCTTTTTGCGAGGTTAAGTTTTGGATTAAAGCAAATAAACAGTTTTCCCACTGATTCATGGCGTCATCGAATTTATCGCCAACCATACCCTTCAGACGAGATTTCATGTTTTCTTCTTTGCTGCGAAGATATGAATTTTCCTTTGCTAATGAAGAATGAGATTCCTTTAACTGAGAGTATTGGTCTTGAAGTTCGCTGGCTCTTAAACTAAGAGTTAATCTACCCTTGATAAGCTTATCCTTTTCGGCGGCAGATGATTCAGTTAACTCCTTGAGCTCCTTCTTAAGAGAATGAAGAGATTTCTCTTGACTATTACATGTACTTTGAAGATTACTTATTTGCTGCGAGGAAATCGTCATCAAGCTTGAAAATCTATGTTTTTCTTGAGACAGGGTTTTATTCTCATATGATAAAGATTCCATCGCCAAATTAGCCTTAAAAAACAAATATGAGAGGCGATCAAGCTCGCCACTCAAAAAATTCTGCCTTTGAAATAATTGATTGTTCTCATTAGTAAGATTATTTATGCGATCAATTTAATAAGTGTACATATTGTCTAGTCTAATATGTTGATCTATCCAAGAATCTCTTTCAACGAGAACTTCTTCAGCAATAGATTCAGATTCGAGTCTTTCTATGAAACGAGCCCGATTTGAAACTAATATATGAATCAAGAATTTAAGAAGGAGGTCTAAGTACAGAAAGTATGTATATGAAACATAAAAACAAAAATAGCAGAGGCAAGAAAAATATACCTTTCAGCTCGTCATTTTTTCTGCGAATATTCTCGCAATCTAGAGAAGAATTACAGAGCATGTGATTCAATGTATCACACTCAGCAGTTTTATCTCGAAGAGTTTTCCTCAGAACTTCAACCTCATTCTCTAAAGCCGCTCGTGAATCATTACAATCAGATCCAAGATACTTAAACAGAGTCTCGCAAGCTTCATGTTGGAGAGGGTCAGTGGAAGACTTTCTAGCATTGTCTAAAATATTAGACAAGACTTTAAAAGCAACATCAACACCTGCGAAAGTTTCGCTTGATGAAGGAAAGGACTTAGAAGGTGAAATAGTAGTGGGAATAAGTTGGCGATCATTTGAGATGGTTGAGTTATCAGGAGGAGTATGTGGAAAAACAACAGTTGAAGGACGTAAAGGACTATAAGGAACCTCAGTCGCAACAACTTTAGAAGCTTGGTTTGTCAAAATGTCAGAAGGGGTAGAGGTATGAACAGCGATATTCTCGCGAATAGGAGAAGAAAGATTTGGTTGCGATGGTGTGGGAGTAATCTTCACAGATGTTAATGAGGGCATAATGAGATTTTCCCCGAGTGTCTTAAAATGGCGAGACCTTTTGGGAGGTTTATCAGAATTCACGTCATTCTGCGAATAATAACCCAGATAAGAAACAGAGGAAAAAATATTGTTATTAAAAAATAAAGGATGTTTCTTACTACTTTATCATTCACAGAATTTCTCTTCTTCTTTTCTACTAGTTTATTGCGAGGATTAGGGTTGTGAGTCGTAGATTGTGTGTTAGAAATCTTTCCTCTAAAAAGAAGACATAACAAGGAAATAAGAAAGATTGGAGAATGAAAATAAAAATTGGCTTAAAAATCAAGAAACAAACCTTGAGGACTCCATTAGAACAGTAGCAGAAGAATATGAAGAAGAGGAAAAGTTGCAGACAGAAGATGAAGAAGATGAAGGAACAGAAAAGTAAAATTAATTTTGAAGATTAGTTCAACCTTTTATAGGCAAAGGAGAGCGGACCTATGGAGTAGGAACGTGTCAATAAATGAAGGGATTCACAACACGTGTATGAAAGGCTGGATTAATGGGATCTTGTCGAGGAGAAAAGGGGAAAAAGTTGCAAAAAATAATAAAGAATAATAGTTCTCATGATCTTCTCTTCTTCGCAGAAAAGACATGAGAAGACGCAAGATGTAGTACCAGAATATCGCTACAACACTATTCCTGCGATATTAACAACATTTCTACGAGTGTCACTGACAATTCTTCAATGACATTTCACGAGCGTTACAGAACAACTAAAAGGAACTGACGATGGAAGAAGTAAAGGAAGAATAAGACTGATCCTGCGATGGTCATCATGCTTGCGATAGAGAAATATTGTAACGATCGTGATAAGATCGCAGAATAGATCCGAAATAGGAGGAAAACTTAGCTGTCATCCATTATGTAAATCCCTATATAAAGGGCGCAATAGAACCAAAAAATGATGATGCATTTTTGAGAGATGAGAGAATTCTGAGGAGAGAGAAAATCCAGAAAGAAAGTTGTACTTCTGAGTTTTAATATTTCTTGTAAATCTTCCTGAAAGTGAATTAATAAAAGTGTTGTTGTTCATTCACAATTATGACTTAGTTTTCATAGATTCTTGACAAGGGTGTAGTGTAGGAAATCCTACAAATACATGGAGAAGTACCTGAGATATAGAAGAAATGACTACGTGAGATGACTCTTTATAATCTCGCAAGTCGGCAGAATCCCAGGAAAAAAGAAGTCTTTACTTGCCACGTATAAAGGCCACTAATTCGGGAAAACAATCGACGATGATTATCGAATATATCTGAGGTAAGCTGCCATATGACGAAAGGGAGTACACCTGACCCAAGGAAGGGGCCAAGCTCTGTCCATATATGTACAAAGGAAACCAAAGCGACTCACCGGATCCTTAATCAGGACTAACCAGTTCCAGGGAAAGATGTCAACCTATCAGGTAAATATTTATTCACTTTAGCTTTGTCATTTCAGTGTACAAATTGGTCACCATCTCATGCTTACCCCACAATAGTGTAACCATTATGTGCTAGGCAGGGGACTTAATGTTGATGGTGGATTTTCACTTAAGTCTAAGATTGTAAAAGCCAAAAAATTATGCGCTAACATCTTGTAAAAGATAAGGCCATTAATAAGTGATGGATACTCCTTCACTTTACTAATTCACCTAGAATGGAGCATGTGACAACAATCCCATTAAAGAATAAAATACACGAAATTCATCCAGGTTGGAGCATGTAGCAACAATCCCATATACCACTGTGAATTTACAACATTATTAATTAATGCGCAACCAGCCTTGTATTTCCTGTACTCATTATCAGTGCGGCATGACGACTGAGTGTTGCTCTCAGCAGAGCAACACGAATCTCCAAGCATTATAATGAAAGCATGTACGAAATACCCGTACATGCTGCAACTCTCGATGTGTTATACTAGCCCGATTGAGCCACTCTTGGTGTGTTATACTAGCCCAATTGAGCATCCGGACTGACCGTATCATCCTGGATATGATCACGACCATCCAACTCCACCAGCATGATTGGATGGCCCAGATCGATTCCATAACCCCCAAGCAGATATGGAATATCCTCTACCGAACCAATGCGGACCCCGCATGGTCGGCCTCTCCAAAAGATTGGCCAAGCTTGCCAAAACGTCCAAACCATAGCAGTGTGGATGGAAAACCCTAAATTAGGGTTTGTGGCACATTACATGTGTCGCAAAACAGTCTCAACCATCCATCTTCGCAGGTATAGATGGAGGGTGCAGATGTAGATTCAAAGGTCACGGAGCATGTCAACACAATCACTATGGGCCTACCTACATACCTGACCGATCGGTCAGGACCAACTATAGTTGGTCGTCCTAGTTCGTGCGCTCCAATCTAGGTACAACACACGGCCGTCAATACCCTGATTAGGGTTTATGTCGCGATCATAAGCGTCCATTTTTTCCTGATCGGACGAAGGGTCCAGGAATAGGCTAAGCAGGTTTGGTAAGTATCTACACGATCACTGCGGGCCCACCTATCTCTACACCCAATTGTCAAAGACCGAAATCTCTTTTTCTCCTGGGTTCGCGTGCCTCCAACATGCATGGTCGCTCCTTCCAAATTGCAAACTAATCTCAACCGCTCGATTTCACCGGACGAATTGAGTGGCTTAGATCATGTTTTCATGGGATGGTAAGGCATAGGCGTGAACACCAGCCTACCACCTACGCGCTGGAGCAATCGGCCAAGACTGACCAAGCCTGGTCTTCTTGGAACGCGCGCCCGAAGTTGGTACGGTGTGCGGCACTAGTTTACTGTCGCAAATTGATCTCGGCCACTAAACTTTGCCGGATAAATTGAGTGGCCCAGATCACACTTCCATGGGACAGTGAGGTATGAACATGTGTACCGGCATGCCGTCAGCATACATGACCGACCGACCGACCATACCAAAACCATGTCCCAAGCTTGGATTCGACCAAGCTGGAAAGTGGTGTTTGCGCACTTTTTCCTAAAACCCTAATTTCATCAACGGTCGCAGATGAGTGTCTCAAAGGTCATCTCATCCGTCCAACTTCACCGGCTTGGTTATACAACCCTAATCAGGAGTTAATTAGTCAGTGCGGAGTCATGGTGATCATCATCCACCACTCTACCATACCATGTGGTCGGTCAAGGAAGGACTTGCTTGCGCAACCTCCAGATAATCACATGAAGTAGACTAGATATGAGACTACTTTGAGATGTTCAAACAGCGATGTTTCATACATGTTGAATATACTCGGTGCAGTACCTACATAGTATACACACGATACTTCACAAGTATCAACTTCCTGAATAACGCAGTTATTCAATCTAGCATTACATGCTATTTTATGTGGGTCCCACGATCCACATACTTAAGACATCAATCATGTCACAAACTGGTGGATACATACTAGGGTATTGGTCTGACGGTTTACAGCGTGCAGCGCACAACGCTCCATCACAAGAACGTGTCAAGAAGTCATGGACGGTTAGTGATGATGGGAGAAGTGGGCAAGCCTGGTCATGTGACACCAACACACTACTCCACTACTCCATCACTCCACCTTCTCCACTTCCCATGAGATACGAGGGTTAGGCTAAAAGACTTGTATAAATAGGTTCTCCGCCCTATTTTTCAGACAGGACAGAACAAGACAAGACAACAGAGGCAAGTGTTGATACAATCGTATTCAAACACCGGAACTGGTAGCTTACATCCTGCAAGCCAGTTCATCTTTCTGATATAAGTCATACATAGCTTACACCTTCACAAGCTCAACACCTTCTTCTCTTACCTCCCTAAGATCAACCCCATCTCCTTCACTTTGTGACCGAAACAAGTCTGCACGGCCATTTCTTGGTTTAGGCCGGACTTGCACAGATTGATCTCTCGAATCTACAAGTACTCACCGCGCAGTGCATTTGTTTAAGGTTTAGATTCATTCCTCATCCACACACCCAAAATTACCAAAATCGGTAGGAATTGTTTTCACCCATAAACAATAAGCACTCTAAGAGTTTATCCAAAAGGCTCACACAAGAATCATACAATTCTATCTAATGGTTCTAAGCCCATTATGGTATCTTATTCTCTATCTTTAGTATAACTAAGAGTTTACTAATCCAATTAGATTGATTATATAGTCCATAGCTAAGTCTTATGAATATCTACAACTTTGTAGAATAAACCAAAGTCCAGTTCAGACCATAAGAGGTCCAATTCAACTATATAAGATAACTATTCCTAAGCCCAAGTCCACCAAAGTCAACTAACGGTGATTAACGGTCAAAGGTCAACTAACAGTCAACTTCTAAGTCAAGGTCAAAGTCCAAGTCTCGGTCAAGGGTCAACAGTTAAGGTCATGTCAATTGTCTAACTCGATCAACTGAGTCTACTCAGGTTAAAACAGGTAACTCAGTGGGTCAATACGATTCAACTCAGTCAGATAACTGAGTCAGCTAAACTGACTGGGATGACTAATAGGTTTAATACTAAAGAACATAAGTTTATACAAACACTAAAAATTTCATTTCAATCAAAACAACTTCATAATCTAATTACAACACAAGCTAAGTTTACCTGCAATTGCATCTTTAAGCTTTTCATTCATCAATCATTAACTATAATCCTACAACTACCATCTCAGTTACACCTTCCCTTCCAACAACTCTCCAACACACAGAACACCACTATAACTACAGGTTCATTCCAATCATAGACCAATTCCTGGTACTCAACTTCGCTGCCAACTCCATGAACTGCAACCAACCAACCCATTCAAATAATCTAGTTCAATCCCTTACTACCAGCAAATACTTCCAATCACTTCACTATTAGAATAGTCTTCCATAACAATATCCTTTTCACAATCATCATTACTTCACCTCATTCCACCTGCACTAGTCCATACATCACCTTTAACAAGAATTCAACTTTAATTCATCAAAATCAAATCCTTCCAACCTAATTGCATTTGTAACTATACTCAGTCACAATTGGAACCATAACAGCTTCATATCAACTTCACTTGCATTCAATTCCAATATTCAACTACATACAGAACACTAACTTATACATCTCAAAAATATAATCCCTAACTGTAATTCAATTATTCTTCATCCACCAACAACTAAGTTTACTTATCAAATCCACTCGAATATAAAATTCGATCTACAAACCCTAATTCCAATTTTGGGAAGAACAAACACAAACCCTAATTCTCTGATTTATCAACTCGTCACCTCCACTGTTAACTTAACACAATACCCATCTTCAATCATCCCTCTTCGACAACAATTTCATCTTCTCTGAGTTTAATCTCATGAAAACCTTAAATTGAATTTCAATTCAATTTGCAGAAACCCTAACCCTTTGATTCTTCACTGAATCGCCTTCATAACTTCAATACAACTAAAACCCTCATGTTCCTTATCTCACAGCAACCTATTTCATCTCTTAATATTCATACCAACCCTAATTTCTTTCTTCTCAGATTATCCTGAAAACTAAATCAATCTTCAATTGATCTTCTTCATAGATTACAAGCACACAATATTCATCGTCGACTAAGTAAATTTAACATATAATTTAGCTTCAATGATTCTAATACACATCTCTTAGCAACTCTGCAGAGATCGAACAGAGAAGAGAGGAGGAGAAGAAGAAGAAGAAGAAGAAGAAGAAGAAGAAGAAGAAGAAGAAAGAGAAAGAAGAAGATAAGAATGATTTCTCTCGAGCTGGCGTAGATGATAATGACAAAGGAATTACTAGGACATCCAATTCTTTGATAAGGGCACCCAAGTCGGTCTATTTAAGGAAAGACTATTTTTGTTTCCCTTCAAATCAAAATAATAACACCCTCTTTGTCTGTTATCCGAATGACACGTTTGAGTAGTCCATTTCGCGTAATTTATTTCTTCTTAGATTATCCTGAAAACTAAATCAATCTTCAATTGATCTTCTTCATAGATTATAAGCATACAATCTTCATCGTCGACTAAGTAGCTTCAACATATAATTTAGCTTCAATGATTCTAATACACATCTCTCAGCAACTCCGAAGAGATCGAACAGAGAAGAGAGTAGGAGAAGAAGAAGAAGAAGAAAAAGAAAGAAGAAGATAAGAATGATTTCTATCGAGCTGGGGTAGATGATAAGGCCAAAGGAATTACTAGGACATCCACTTCTTTGATAAGGGCACCCAAGTCGGTCTATTTAATGAAAGACTATTTTTGTTTCCCTTCAAATCAAAATAATAACACCCTCTTCGTCTGGTATCCGAATGACACGTTCGAGTAGTCCATTTCGCGTAACTTTTCGAGATCTATCTAACGATACTAGTTTCGTATCTAAATCGTTGTTAGATTAATTTCTATCAATTAACATTCGTGTTAAACTAATCGATTTATTATCAGCTAATTTGTCACTTGACTAGTCTAATAGCATTGACGTGCTTGAGGGTCCTTACAATTCTTATTCATGAAAAACTAAAAATCCTTGCTCGGATCTAGCCCAAAAGGACTAGATCTGAGCAAGAAGAAGGAAAAAGCTTTAGAGTTTTTTTTTTCTAATAGCACAACTATATAGAGTTGGTGGATCATAAAGGTAACGTTTTTAAAGGTCGACAGAGGGACACAAATTCTCTTAAAAAGATACACAGTGTAAAATCGGGAGAAACCTTAAACCCGGCATGCCTAGTAAATGTCAAAAGGGAAAAAATCCTGGTTATTCTCATTCTTTGAAATAATCGTAAGTTAAATTAAACTATGATTTATTTATCCTGGCCAAATTGGGGTATACCCAATAAGATAAAATAGGGTCATTTTGAAGTAAAAGAGGCCACCTCTTAACCATATATTTTCAAAATGGCTAATGTATCCTTGTTTAATTAACACTATAAATTTTGATTAGGTTAATTAATTGAGTTTAGATGAATTATTCAAGTAGATTAAAACTTATGAATTTAAGTTATCAAATTTTGTTTTTGATTGAACTCATGTGGGAAGATTTTTGATGAATTTTTTTTTTTTTTTTTTTGAGAATTTTTTTTTCAACGGAAATGAAAACATACTACCCAAACACTTCTAAAAAGGGGATTGCAAAGCTGATGTGTGAAATCATACTCAAAATTAAAGAAGAAATCAACACTTTCAGTTCTGAAACTATGAAAAGTCGGCAAGGTCGACGAATGAAGAACATGCCGACTATATTTGGCCGGCAAGGTCTACGGATGAATAACATGCTGACTATATCCGTCCGGCAAGGTCGGTGAATGAAGAAGATGCCGACTTTATTATTTTTGACACACAAGAGACTGTTGTAAATATTTCACTAGTCGGAATATTATTGATTTTTTACCTTGTCGGCCACCTTATAGTCGGCAAGGTCGACAAAAAATACCCTGCCGACTATAGGATTTTTGACATGCAGAGAGAAGGTGTTAAAAATGCATGATTAGTCGACAAGGTATTAATTTCATAACCTGCCGACTAAACTATAGTCGGCAAGGTATTAATTTCATAATGTGCCGACCCTGTAAATGCTAATTGCAGAGTTGAAAAGTCAGCACGATATTCAACCTCATACCTTGCCACCTATATTTTAGTCGGCAAAAAAAAACCTTGCCGACTTTTGATTCGTTTGATTCTTCGTTTTTTTTTTATTTTGATATCATCGTGTATAGTTAGAGTTTTGAAGAAAGATTTTGATTTTTTTTTTGAATATGTTTTGGTCGGCATGGTTTTTTAGTATGGGAAATTTGGTCTTTTAACACCTTTTAGACACCCCTTATCACAGTAGTTTGGATGGGAATAAAATGGGTATACCCCAATTTTGCCAGGTTATTTATGAGTGGTTCTGCGCAGATCGTGCAAACAAACCACTTAAAAACCGTATCTTGAAAAGCCCTCACAGTTTTTTTTTGGTGGGCCCCGCGGAGGACAATGGGGGTCCTGTTTTGTGAGAGCTTTTGATGCCCATTTTTTTCTCAGTCTGTTTAAACTTTTTTTTATTTATTTAATGTGTTATTGTTGATGGTGGATTTTTGTTCAGGGATAAAATTGTAAAACCAATTTTTCGTTCCAACACCCTGCAGAGGGTAAGGCCGTGTGATAAACGATGAGCGCATAAATCCTCTTGTTTTATTTATTTGAAGCAATTCAATAAATACACAAAATTCATCCAGAATGGTGCATGTAGAAACAATCCCAATATTCTGTGAAATCATAGCATTATTAATTAATGCATGACTAGCCTCGTATTTCCTGTGTTGTTCTCAACAGGACTCTCAATATTGGTGCGACATGATGACTGAGTGTTTATCTCAACAAAGTAACATGAATCTTCAAGTGTCAATAGTGAGGCATGCACCAAGTACCCGTATATGCTACATCTCTCAGTGTGTTATACTATCCCGATTGAGCATATATATCTCGGTGTGTTATACTAGCCTGATTGAGAATCTGGACTGTCCATATCAGTCTCAGAAACAATCACGACCACGCAAGTTGGCCGCATGATTTAACCAGCCTAGACGATCCTCAGCAGGAGCAGGCTATCACCACAATGACCACCAGCGGGCCCGTTTATGCCCTGATAGGTCGAACATGTATCACGCCTCCAAAACAGCCACCAAATGCCAACCTGAAGAAGGATGGTCGTGGAGCAGCTTGGAGAAAAATCGAATGAACAATACTGCCAACGACGGTCTAAAAATCAGCCACGACCGTCCAACTTCGCCGGCGCAATTGAACGACGTGGATTATCCCATGACCGGTCGGATAAGCTTGTCCTGCACACCAACAGGCCCCCTTCCTACCTACCTGACCGACCATCTCATGAGAAACCCTTGGAGAAATAAACGTTTGCTCAAAACAAGGATGGCGTGATGCTTTAAAGGGTCACGTAATTTCATATGTGTCGCAATTCGATCACAACCATCCAACTTCACCGGCATGTTTGGATGGCTTAGATCAAACCTATGACCGTGGAACAGGTACCAGCGTGTTCACCGCCTGCCCAATGTGGCCCTGCACGATCGACCTCCCCAAGGAAGGATCATGACATGCAAAACCGATCGGGTGAAGTAGGATGGGCGTGAACCGTACGAAACACTAATTAGGGTTTACGGTATGTTACATATGTCGATAATCGATCACAAGCGTCCATCTTCGCAAGCTTGGATGGAGGGTATAGATGCAGACTCAAAAGGTCTCGAGCATGTCAACATGATCACCGTGGGCCCGTATACATGCATCACTGATCGGTCAAGGACAACCATGGCATGATGCCTCGAAATACATTCCAAAAGGAGGCATGACGCATGGCTTCCAATTTTTGCGACATGGGATTTATGTCGCAAATTGATCTCAACCACTCATCTTTGCCAGAAAAATTGAGTGGCCTAGATCGCACCTTCATGGGACAGTGAGGTATGGACGTGGACACCAGCATGCTGTCTACACGCATGCCAGGTCTGTCCTCTCTAAAACACTTCCCATGCTTGGTTTTCGACCAAGCTGAGGAGTGATGCTTGCGCACCTCTTCAAACCCCTAATCAGCGGTCGCAGATGCGTCATATCGTCCGTCCAACTCTACCATCTTGGTTGGGAAGCCCAGGCTAGGAGTTAAGAGGCAAATAAGATTCCTTGGTGACTACCATCCATCACTCTACCACATGAAGTGATCGATCAAGGGAGAGCTTGCATGTGCAGCCTCCAAACGGTCATTCGAAGATGACTAGGCATGCACCTGTTTTAAGAAGCTTAATCCGCGACCTACTCCGATTAAGCCTTAAAACAACAATGCTTCATTCATGCTAAATATATTCGGTCCATTACATGCATAGAATACACACGATATTTCATAAATATCGACTTCCCAAATAACTTAGTTATTTAACCTAGGATCGTGTGCTACCTTCCGTGGGTCCCATGATCCACATAATCGAGACATCAAACATGTCACAAACTGGGGGATACTTACTGGGGTATTGGTCTGGTGGTTTACAGCGTGCAGCGTGCAACACGCCATCACAAGAACGTGTCAGGAAGGCATGGATGGTTAGCGGTGATGGGAGAAGTGGGTTAAGATGTGATCGTGCAAACACCCACACGACCCCACTATTCCATCACTCCACTTCCTCCACTTCCTACGAGATGAGGGTTTACGCTATGACTTGTAAATATAGACCCTTTGCATGTTTCAACAAGACGGACTAGCACAAAAAACCAAGTGTTGTCATTCGTATCCAGAAAACACCAGAGCTGATTGCTTAAATTATTGTAAGCCAGTTCGATATTCTGATAGAAGTCATAAATATCCAACACCTTCACAATCTCAACACCTTCTTCGCTTCTCTCCCTAAGATCAAAACCTTCACTTTGTGACCGAAGCAAGTCTGGAAAGATAATTTCTTGGTTTAGGCCAGAATTATATATATTGATCTCTAGAATCAAAAGTACTCCCGTGCAGTGCATTTGTTTAGGGTTTAGATTCATTTCTCATCCACATACCCAAAATTACCAAAACCAACAAAAATAGTTTTCACCCATAAATAATTGGCAACCACAGTGGGAGATTAATCTCTCGGTTGTGAAATTATTTCCATCGATACCCAATCTCATCGGTTAATTTCAAAATGGTTGGTCTTAGGACTCACCAAACAATTTCAAATTCCGATCGAAGTTTCTCTAACGAAGATGCTCCTCCTCCCAACGGTGTGTCTGATGGTATAACTGGAAGAATCCCAACATTGATCGAGTTAGCACGGGTGCATGAGGTTCACACGAAGAACATGGACCTGATCAAAGAAACAATAAACGGCATACTCGATCTCCTCACCAGGATAACATCAGATATGAACGATTTCCCTATCACGTAGATTTCTGCACTGGGGACTGATCCTCATAATGATCCTCCTCAAGTCAACATTTTCACTATGAACCAGAGACCGGTGGATCAAGAAGCCGTTTTTTATTGGATAATGTATACGAACTTTTACACCTCTCGAAGAATCAACGGGCAGAGACGTTTGCTGCAATCAACCAAATAGCATTGGACGTGCAGCTAACCCCTTTGCACCCAGAAGTCTCCAAAACATAGGAGATTTCTGTGAATAATGTTACATTTACACAAGAAGACATGATGGCGGAAGAAGGTCACAACCGGGCCCTGCACGGTACTGTGCGCATCAAGGATTCAGAATTCAAGAGGGCCCTCATCGACACAGGAGCGTCTTCGAATATGATTACCCTCAAGACACTCAATAGGCCAAGGTTCGCCCAAGAAAGATCGTGCGGTAGCCTACCACGATGATAGTCTTTGAAGGAAACCAAACAAAACGTATGGGTACGCCAATCTAAATTTATCTGTAGGACCTGTCCAGTCAAAGGTGAAATTCGAAGTCATAGAAAAGGAACCAGATTACCACATGATACTGGGGAGACCGTGGCTTCATGACAATAGGATTGTCCCTTAAACGTATCACCAGTGCTTGAAAACTGTGCTGAATAAAGAAGTCATTCGTATTCATGCGTCGTTGTCTCCTTACGCACCGATATGTGGAGTGGAGTTGTTTGAGCCAAAAGAAACTTCATGGGATGAATCAGGCAAAGTTCATTGCATCTAACTCCCCACATGGGTATCAATCCAGTAGGAGGACCGACTAGCATCATTGAAGGCTAAGCCCCATGATACATCGGGACATCCTTCTTTGTAAGGTAAAGCCGCAACTCATGTTCACATTAAAAGGGATCAAACTTTTGTGGCGAGTCGTGATCAAAAAGGGAATACCGTATACCGACGCCGCTGTTAGAAATTAGCAGGGGATACTGTTACCCAATCTCTCCTCCCAATGGAATGCTACAACAACGAAGAGCCGCAGGGAGAGGTGTTGGATGCTCCACGACAGATGCAGGACGACACTAACTCCACAACTGATGAGATCGAAGTCGTTAACATCGGGAATGAAGAATCTCCCAGGACTATATCTATCAGCTCAACCTTGTCCACAGATGAACGCGCGAGACTTGTGTAACTTCTCAAAGAATACTAGGATATATTCGCTTGGACGTATGAAGAAATTCCCGATTAGATTAAAAGTTAGTCACCCATCATCTGCATGTCATACCTGGATCCAAGCCTTTCAAACAGTCTCCAAGGCAATTTAGGCATGAGGTGGAAGAGCAGATCAATACTGAGATACATAAACTGCTAGCTGCGGGCTTCATTAAACCCATTCATCATCCGACCTGGTTGGCTAATGTGGTTCCATTAAAAAAGAAAAACAGGCAGATCAGGTGCTGCATGGATTTCAAAGACTTGAACAGATGCTGCCCCAAAGACGATTTTACTCTACCTAACATCGACATGCTAGTAGATGCAACCAGCGGGCACGGCATGTTTTCCTTCATGGATGGATACATCGGGTACAATCAGATAAGAATGTATGAGCATGATGCAAGTAAGACAGCTTTTCGAACTCCTCTTGGAAAATTTTATTATACTGTAATGCCATTTGGTTTGAAGAATGCTGGTGCGACCTATCAACGTGCTATGACGTCAATATTCCATGAAATGATGCATAAGCAAGTTGAAGACTATGTGGATGACATAGTAGTCAAATCGAAAACTCGGGATGGTCACACATGAGTCCTACAGCAAGTGTTCGAAAGGTGCCGTGAGTACAAATTGAAGATGAACCCATTGAAATGCGCTTTTAGTGTTTCTTCAGAAAAATTTCTGGGATTCCAGGTAACTGCTAAGGGAATCAAGGTGGACCCATACAAGACACAAGCTATCCTCACGATGCCGCCGCCACAGACTTTGAAGGAAATCCAAAGCTTCATGGGCAAGGTAAACTACATTCGACGTTTTATACCCGGTTTGGCCCATCTCATCGCTTCATTCACCCCTTATTAAAGAAGGGAGCAAGTTTTGTCTAGACTGCGCTACAACAAGAAGCGTTTCAGAAGATTCAACGGATATTATCATCTCTAGCGGTCATGAAGCCTCATGTCCAAGGAAGACCGATGTGTCTCTACACTGCCTTCAGCGATAATGTCGTAGGGGCCTTGCTTGATCAAGAGGATGACGAGGGAGTTGAACATCCCATATACTATTTCAGTCGAGTACTAAGAGATGCCGAACTCAGATATCCCAAAGCGGAGAAAGCATGCCTAGACCTGATTCATTTCATTCAGAAGTTCAGACATTACCTGTTGTCCCACAAGGTGATGTTTATATCTAAATCTGATCCTGCGAAGTTTTTACTCTCAAAGCCGGTCTTGATGGGAAGGTCGGCCAAGTGGCTTCTCCAAATGTCATATCTAGACATAACATGCGCATCACTAAGGGCTATCAAAGGACAAATCGTTGCTGATTTACTAAAAGCGTTCCCTGGTGAAGGCACTACTGTATTACACGAGGATATTCCCAGAGAATTTCCAGAGATCTCCGTTGTCGAAGAAGAGGCGTGGCTGCTGTATTTCGATGGCTCCGCCACTCCTAGAAATAACACTGGAGGATCATGCATGGTCCTAGTGTCTCCAATTGGCGAAGTTTTCTCACATTCCTTCAAGTTGGACTTTTCGTGCACCAACAACTCAGCGGAGTATGAAGCCTTTCTCATAGGACTGTCAATATCCAGACAAGCGGGGGTCACTTGCCTAAAGATAAGAGGTGACTCTAAACTACTGGTTAATCAGATGAACGGAGTATACGCGTTGAAGGAGGCGACATTGGCCCTGTATTGATCAGAGGCGCAAAGATTACTAAACTACTTTGCTGACGCAACCATAACCCATGTTGGTCGCAACAACAACAGACATGCCGATTTTTTAGCCACACTGGCATCCAAATTACAGTTTGAAGGCTTAGAAGAGACCATGACCGTAAAGAGGAGAACAGTGGAATCAACATGGCTTTCACAATGTGAAGATATTGGGACATGTGATTGGCGAACTCCCATCATTCAAGAACTCAACAGCTTGCTTTCTCAAGGAAAGGTCAGTCTCAAAACCCTGCAAAGCTTTTTCATGCTTCATGGTATGCTATATCATCGAAACCCGGATGGTTCCATGCCGAGATGTCTCGGAGACGAAGAAGAGCAACTATATCTTGACCGTGTTCACAATGAAATTTGCGGACAAACGTTGGTAGTAACGCTCTACCGTCTCCTTCAACGCCTAGGCTATTATTGGCCAAAAATGGAAACTCAATCCCGTTTACTCCAGAAGTCTTGCTTCAATTGCCAAGTGTCTCCACATCAATTAGAGGTTTTCAACATAAGTCATGATGTGGATTGGATAGAACCGTATATTAGCTACCTCCGCAATGGGGTAGCTCCGGCTAACCATAAGGATGTTGTCAAGATGAAGAAAAAGTCGAAGCAATTCGTATTTCACGAAGGAATCCTATATCGCAAAAGCTTCGGAGGTGATCTATTACGATGCCTGGATAAGGAAGAGATTCTGACTATGCTGAAAGGAATGCATGCGGGGTAACACCAAGGAAAGAAGAAACTGTTTCTCCAGATACACAAAAATATTATTGGCTAACCATGGAGGATGATGCAGCTGCATTTGTTCAAAGTTGTCATAAATGTCAAATTCACGGGAACCTTGTTCACGCACCTTCCACTCCTTTACACTCGATAAGCATTCCATGGCCATTCTATAGCTGGGGACTTGACATTATCGGGAAGATTAATCCGTAATTATCAAAGCAACATGAGTATATCATAACTGCGGCAGAGTATTTTACCAAATGGGTTGAAGCTATCCCTCTACAAGGGACTACATGAGCGACAATTGCAGCTTTCATTAAAGAATACATCATTTGTCGGTTTGGCGTACCTAAGCATATCATCACCGATAATGGTACTCCCTTTGCAAACAAACAGGTACGAGAGCTACTTGAAGAATATGGGATTAAACATGTCTTCTCCACCATTTATTATCCTCAAGGAAACAGACAAGCGGAGAGCACCAACATGACACTAATTCGGATTCTCATTCGAACAATGCATGACAATCCCAGAGATTGGCACGAACAACTACCTATAGCGCTATGAGTGTATCGGATATCACCTAGAATATCTATTGGAGTTTCTCCATATTCGCTCATTTACGGCGCAGATGCTATTCTCCCAGCAGAAATCAAAATCCCATCAGCCAGGATTGCAGCAGCAAGCGGGGTCCACTGGAATAAAGCTGAAGCATCGCACTCCAGTATTGCTGAGTTAGACACTCTGGATTCCAGAAGAAGCAAAGCATAGGAACGTAATCAGATATACAGAAATAGGATCTCCAGGGCATATGATAAGATTGTAAGACCACGTGTTTTTGGAGTAGGAGATTTGGTCTTAAAAACAGCCAAACATATTCAGCAAGACATGTTTGCACCAAAGTTCTCTTCGAAATGGGAAGGTCCCTACGTGATTATCAAGGCCTACAGTACCGGCTACTACAAGATAATTAAGGTGGATGGAGGAAATTTAGAGGCAGTCATCAATGGAAAATGGCTCAAGGTATATCATGCTTGATCATTACCCCACCACTGTCTCATGACGAAGCAATACATGCATTTTTCATTACACATCTGAATTATCAATTTATTCAAAGATACATTAATGAAAAGACTTCTTCCACCTACTCAAAACTAATGCAATTTATTCCTCAAAGAATACTAAAAAAATATATAATAACGTGGGCACCATCGACCATAAAAGAGTAGAGCCTAGAAGAGGCCATCTAGTAGATTATATATAGTTCCTTGAAAACATCATCTTCAACCTAGTATGATATATGTCTGTCATATCCTTGAAGTCTTGAACTGCCTGCTCCACCCTCTTTGATCCCGCATCCAGAGCCTTCTCCTCTTCCAAGATAGATTTCGTAGTACTAGGAACGACATTCA
Organism: Papaver bracteatum; assembly: GCA_023529315.1. Classification (NCBI taxonomy): domain Eukaryota; kingdom Viridiplantae; phylum Streptophyta; class Magnoliopsida; order Ranunculales; family Papaveraceae; genus Papaver; species Papaver bracteatum. Next base: position 58,070 of record JAJJWX010004946.1, on the reverse strand, counting down.
CGACGGTACCAGCTCGATCAACCTTGATGATGTCAAGACGTTGCCGCAACCAGCCCACGTTGAACTCCATGAATTCTCAGGTAGATACCATGTTCTCCCATTTTTCAAGGTTTGATTCAAAAATATTGTGGATAGAAATATTGTCCATCTCAGTAATCATGGGAAGAAGGAAATTTACCGTGGTGACCAAAGAAGACAAACAATGTCGAACTACATTCCTGGTTGCAATATGGCTATACTTTCTCCATACCTTTGTGTACAAAAGCACAAACTCCTTTCTCACTAAGGATCCACCGATATCACGGTAGCTGGAAGATAGACATTTCATGTGGATATCGAATCAAAGACCCGCATTAGGGTATTCATAAGATAAGATACCCATATCAGCATCTTCAAGGTCCGCGGGGATAGGCGTGTTTGAGTTCGAAGGAAGAGGACTAGTTAAGTCATCATCTATAACCGTCACGCATGTTCCAGTGGGGTATCTCTGAAAAAAAAAAGGATTATTTGCCTGATCATGAAGAATAAGCAACCGTTCTAAAAAGAAAAGGAAAAGAGGAACTAACCGGTATGATCTTTTTGACTCAGAGAACACGAGCAGGAGATTCATCACGAGGCTTAGACGTAGGTCGTGCACGTTTAATGGAAGACCCTGATGGTATGAAGAAGATGATCCACTGTTATTTGACATGACGATGAAATGGAGTTTCTGCAAGAAAATTTTATCACAAGATTGCAGAAAGTGGTTCAAGATCCCTGCACATCCATATATGTAGAGGAAACCCTAAAGCGGTCGCGGCGAAGCCTACCCGATATATGAGGATTTAACGGCAACCAAGTCGTGCTTTCTTTTGAACCCTAATCAAGGATTGGAGAAGCCATTGGACATGGGCGATTTGACAAGGAATGTATAAACACCTACGCTGAAAGAATCTGAATAGAAGGAAAATTTCATCCCTAGCTCGAACACATAAGGAGGAGGCCGGTCCCACCAAAACCCATGGTCATTCTCGCATGGAGGATTACAGTCAAAATTCCTCCAGGTAGACTTCCTTTGTATTTTTACGTTGCATATGTCACCATCTAATGCCTACCCCATAATAGTGTACCATCATGTGCTAGGCAGGGGACTTAATGTTGATGGTGGATTTTAATTCAGGTCTAAAATTATAAAACCAATTTTTCATGCCAACACCCTGCATACGGAAAGGCCGTGTGACAAACAATGGGTGCATAAATCCTCTCGTTTTATTTATTTGAAGAAATTCGATAAATACACAAAATTCATCAAGAATGGTGCATGTAGCAACAATCCCAATATTATGTGAAATCATAACATTATTAATTAATGCATGACTAGCCTTGTATTTCCTGTGATGTTCTCAACAAGACTATCATTATTAGTGCGGCATGATGAATGAGGGTTGCTCTCAACAGAGTAACACGAATCTCCAAGTGTCAATAGTGAGGCATGCACGTAGTACCCATACAGGATACATCTCTCGGTGTGTTATACTAGCCCGATTGAGCATATATCACTCGGTGTGTTATACTAGCCCAATTGAGAATCTGGACTGTCCATATCAGTCTCAGAAAAAATCACGACCACGCAAGTTGGACGCATGATTTAATCATCCTAGACGATCCTCAGCAGGAGCAGGCTATCAGTACAATGACCACCAGCGGGCCCGTTTATGCCCTGATAGGTTGAACATGTATCATGCCTCCAAAACAGCCACCAAACACCAACTTGAAGAAGGATGGTCGTGGAGCAGCTTGGAGAAAAATTGAACAAACAAGACTGCCAACGGAGGTCTCAAAATCAGCCACGGCCGTCCAACTTCGCCGGTGCAATTGGACGACGTGGATTATCCCATGACCGGTCGGACAAGCTTGTCCTACACACCGGCGGGCCCCCATTCCTACCGATCTGACCGACCATCTCACGAGCAAGCCTTGGAGAAATAAATGTTTGCTCAAAACAAGGCTAGCGTGATGCTTTAAAGGGTTACGGAATTTCATATGTGTCGCAGTTCGATCACAACCATCCAACTTCACCGGCATGTTTGGATGGGTTAGATAAAACCTATGACCGTGGAACAGGTACCAGCGTGTTCACCGCCTGCCCAATATGGCCCCACACTATCGGCCTCCCCAAGGAATGAGCATGACATGCAAAACCGATCGGGTGAAGTATCATGGGCGTGAACCGTACGAATGCCTAATTAGGGTTTGTTGCATGTTACATATGTCGCTAATCGATCACGAGCGTCCACCTTTGCAAGCTTGGATGGAGGGTATAGATGTAGACTCAAAATGTCCCGAGCATGTCAACATGATCACCATGGACCCGTCTACATGCATCACTGATCGGTCAAGGCCAACCATGGCCGGACGCCTCTAAATGCGCACCCAAAGGAGTCATGACGCACGGCTTCCAATTCCTTTGCGGCATGGGAATTATGTCGCAAATTGATCTCAACCACTCATATTTTCCAGACAAATTGAATGGACTAGATTGCACCTTCATGGGACAGTGAGGTATGGATGTGGACACCAGCATGTCGTCTACACGCATGCCTGGTCGGTCCTCTCTAAAACACTTCCCATGATTGGTTTCGACTAAGCTGAAGAGTGATGCTTGCGCACCTCTTCAAAACCCTAATCAACGGTCGCAGATGCGTCATCTCGTCCATCCAACTCTACCAGCTTGGTTGGGAATCCCAGGCTAGGAGTTAAGAGGCCAATAAGATGCTGTGGTGACTACCATCCGTCACTCTACCATATGGAGTGATCGGTCAAGGGAGAGATTGCATGCGCATCCTCCAAACAGTCGTTCGAAGATGACTAGGCATGCACCTGTTTTAAGATACTTAATCTGCGACCTACTCCGATTAAGCCTTAAAACAGCGATGCTTCATTCATGCTAAATATATTCGATGCATTACATGCATATGATACACACGATATTTCATAAATATCGACTTCCTAAATAACTTAGTTATTTAACCTAGCATCGTGTGCTACCTTCTGTGGGTCCTGTGATCCACACAATCGAGACATCAAACATGTCACAAACTGGGGGATACTTAATGGGGTATTGGTCTGTCGGTTTACAGCGTGCAACACTCCATCACAAGAACGTGTCAGGAAGGCATGAATGGTTGGCGATGATGGGAGAAGTGGGTTAAGATATCATCGTGCAAACACCCACACGACCCCACTATTACATCACTCCACTTCCTACGAGATGAGGGTTTGCGCTATGACTTATATAAATAGGCCCTTTGCATGTTTCAACAAGACGGACAAGCACAAAAAACCAATTGTTGTCATTCGTATCTAGAAAACACCAGAGCTGATTGCTTACATTATTGTAATTAAGCCAGTTCGATATTCTGATACAAGTCATAAACATCCAACACCTTCACAATCTCAACACCTTATTTGCTTCCCTCCCTAAGATCAACCCCATCTCCTTCACTTTGTGACCGAATCAAGTCTGGAACGACCATTTCTTAGTTTAGGCCATAATTGTATAGATTGATCTCTCGAATCAAAAGAACTCCCGTGCAGTGCATTTGTTTAGGGTTTAGATTCATTTCTCATCTACACACCCAAAATTACCAAAACCAACAGAAATAGTTTTCACCCATAAACAGTTATATATATGACATGGATGATCTTTAACATACAATAAAACAGGAAACACCAAGTTGTTGCATTGCGAAGCGGAGCAGACCTTTCAGCATTTTACCGATGCAGTTTCATGGGGTACCAAGACACCCTTTACACACACTCGCTTCAGCAGTTCTACAAATAGTGGGACATTTACGGCACAATCGACTTCGTTTTTGGCAATGCAGCAGTTGTACTTCAAGACTGTAATTTATATGCATGCAAGCCGAATCCAAATCATAATTTTTTTTCACTGCTCAAGGAAGAGAAGACCCAAACCAGAATACTGGTATCTCAATATTGAATTGCAAAGTTACTGCAAAAGCTGATTTGATACCATTCAAGTCTGAATTTAAGACGTACCTAGGAAGGCCCTGGAAATAATATTCAAGAACCGTTTACTTGCGTTCAATAATTGACGACGTTGTTGATCCTCAGGGATGGTTAAAATGGGATGGCGACTTTGCACTAAGTACATTATACTATGGAGAATATATGAATAGGGGATCCGGTGCGACTACTATTGAAAGATTTTAGAGATAAATAAGAAGTAAAATCTTTATTAAGTTTTTGATAAAAGATTTACAAGAAGAGAGAATGCCTTATATGGAAATTACAGAAAAACTATATTAGCTGTTAAAGGACAGACTGTCAGTTGATGTAGTTTTAATTGTGGTAAGTAGAGATTCGTTGCTCGGACTTTTATTACGATTCGGTTTAAGACTAACTAAGAAAAATACTAAAGAAAATTTGCTAAGGTGATTAATGGGAGAGAAACTAGGGCTTCGGATTCAACCAAATCAATAATGTAATAAATCACTCCTCTCTAAAAAATACTCGTAACGCTACTCAAGACAGTTTTGAACCTAATCGCATGTCTCGGAAAATATTACAGTTAAAACAAAATAACAACTTATGTTGTAAGCCAAAACGGTATAATCTCCTTCGCTTATAAAAGATCGATAGTTAAACTACCCAAAACAATTGATATGAAGCTAAATAAGAAGAGAGATTAATTAAAATATTTAAGCTCCAAAAGAAGGGTCTTCTTAACTTGTATACCCGTATACATGTTAAGGAGTCATTAATAGGTAACTTTTATCTTGTTTTCCTAAGTTTCTTTACAAAATTCAAGATAATTATTTATAAAAAACCTACCGTAATAAATAAAGACAATTTTACATAAATACCCTTGAGGTTTGGTAAACAATTTAAACACGGCCCAACTACTTATAATTATCGGATGGATCTCTAACAAAATTATATACAGTATTCTACTATTCTCTAAGATTTAATTAAATATTCTGTAAGATTTAATATTTGGTTGACGCCTTGTCCGCAAGCATTAATCGTGTGATTTTATTTTTCTCTTCACATCCGGTTTTCGTTTGACATTCCTCATTTTTTTCACGGCTGTTCATCTGTCAGATTAGCCTATTAACACCACCGTTATGCGAGGGGCACCTACTTCTCCGGTAGATCTTGAAGATGATTTTTTCTATTTTTTTTTGTGGTACCTTATTTATTCTATACTTTTTGTTTTTGTGTTAACTTAACTGGACATAATTTGTACTCTCCGTTTCAAAATAATAGGCAAGTTTGTGTGTAAATTACACACAAACTTGCCTATTATTTTAAAACAGAGAGAGTAATTGCTAATGTAATTAACCGAGAACTTTAAGATAAGCATTCCCCCTCCCCCTAAATATTTTTAGATAAACATTAAAATCAATAGTCGTTACTGTCAGAAAATTATTCTTAGCCTATATCACCTAAGCGTACTAGGATGTGAAATCATAAGCAACTAGTATCTTACCCGTGCGTTGCACGGGATTAAGTTAGTTGAATTATTATTTGTGCTGAAAATGCAGAGACCGGACTCTCCTAAATGTAGTATATCTACTTGCATAGAAATCACAGAGTATAAGCAGTTCAAGTAATTGTATTCCTAACTGAAACAACTGGGGCGAAAATTTTGTCTCAATTAATTGGATTATTATTTGAGTTGAAAATGTAGAGATCGCAGAGCCTGCCTGTTTGGGACCACCAATCTTTTGACAAACTTTAATAATATTACTTTTTAACACTATTAAAAGTATTGGGATCTGGAATTCTACATAGTTCACCACATCTTTTTCATTAAGTACTGAAATAATGAATAACTACAAAGAAATAGTCAGTTGATATTCAGTTGTGGGACGCTACACGTATTTTGCTGGCTATTAAATAGGAAGTGCTACCGATGACTCTCAGTTACACTTTTCAAAGGAAAGGTTGTTGACATTGTGAAGAATTATTGTACTTCGAATTTTTTGGTAGAGAAGTCATAAAAAACACTTGATAAGTTCATAGATCATACACGGACTTCCAAAAATTGTACGTAAATGAAACAGGATTAAAGATTACGAAAGAAAAACTATTATACTGTAAAATAATTGGGTATTATTATATTCAGAGTTGGCCGTTGTCATGCATCTTTTATTTTGTCTCAATTTCAGTTCTTTACGTTTCCTCTTGTGTATCCATTTCATTGTTTTGTGTTTTTTCCTGCAGATTAGCATGATATAGCAACTGTTAGTGAATAATCTGCGTGAATCATTTTTTGTTGAATAGTGATTGTAAGCAAGGTTGTGAAATCGCAAATCGAAACGCAAATCTCTTTTCAATTTTTGTGAAACGAATCGTATATTGAATCGTGAATCGTAGATTCATGGTCCAGTTTTGAATCGCTATATTTATGCTCATAATTATAATTATCCTATATAAAATAATTTTATGTTAATATAGATATAAAATATGTTGATTGTTTAACATCAACAATCGAGTTGGTACAATGGTAGAGGTCCCAACTAATAAGGAAGAGCTCCCAGGTTCGAATCTTAAGCTTCTTATAATTTTTTCTTCATTAATTTTTCTCTTTTCAGTGGAAGCAAGTTTGTTTGACCAAGTCAAGCAGTCAAAAATCGTATCTAAAAAGTCAAACTCCCGATTCATGGGATAAACGAGTTAACCATACGATTTGAAGCGAAAATAAAAAAATTGGAGAGAATCGTGCGATTTGACTCTTAAATCGCACGATTTTAAAAACCTTGATTGTAAGCATCATCAATAATTACCTCTGTAATGGACAACATTTTCATAAATTTGAAAGGGGTGAGTGGTTCTTGAAAATGCGCACAACTTCTTTTTTATGGTGTACATGGCTGGTGGTACTGTGGCATTTTTGGATCCCTAATCTGCTTTTCAACATCATGTAGTCTCTCATATTTATCTTTTAATTCATGATTGAGGTGATATATATACGTCGCACATAAACAGTCTTGTAGCCTGATATTTTTCCCCAACAACCTGGAACTCGAATATATGTGTGTTCCAAAGTGAATATTGTTTCAGATACATCTTCTGCCAAGATTCTCCGTTAAGATTTTTTTTTTTTTTTTATTTGGTGTTGTCATATGTCTGTAAAGTATGTTATGGTATATACCTTTCCATCAGGACACTAATTCGAAACCCTCGCATTATCAATAGAACATCAGCAACCGTTCCGCAAATGTTCTAGTTCCAATTCCAGTTCCAGTCTCATCCCATATTAGCGGTTCTAGCTTATACCTGCGCAAGCATTTTATCAATCAATTTTAGTAATTTAATGAAATTTGGTTTTAAGATACGATTTGTGCAGTAATATTGTTACCTTGGTACATGTTTTATGATCTTGCAATTGCATGGAGCACACCATTCTTTTGATCCATCTCTGATGACAGTGCTTCCAATGGCAGCTCATATGAAGATGAGATATTCGAGAGTGTAGATGTTGAGCATTCTATAATTAAGATCTATTGTATTAAGTTTCATTAACACTTGCATCAAGTATACTAAACTTAATCTACTTTCTAAAAATAAGCAAACACAACAACAACTAACAACCACCAATTTCCATTAGGGTTGTATTTAAGTTGCTTAATCAAAAATAAGCACTCTTTGGCACCCCACTTGTACATGTTCACATACATCTGTAATTTATTACATTGAAACCAAATTGCTACAATTAATAGTTCGATTTTGTATTCATGTCAGACTATAACTGACGTAGAATTAACCAAAGTGCTCTGACAAACATGAACCTAGTATTTCCTATAAGAACAAATTGGAAACAATAAATCAGAGAATGAGCACCTATAATTACCTCATCAAATCAACCAAATTAATTAGTTCTCATCTCCCCGAGATGACTCTCTTTATTATGATTATGATTAGCTCATAGTTACATAATTCAATAAATTCAAGTGAATTCCACTTGGAACTGCCTTCGGATAAACAACGGATCTCAACCATGTATCCATCTCGCACGTAATGAATATTTCTAACCAAACAATCAAAAAAGATCATCTACAGTTTGGTGGGATTTTGCGCAATACTTACAAAAACCGTAGTCCCATACCCACTTATTCAGTCCATATTTGGATGGAAAGTATAAAGCACAGTCAACTCTACTAATACATAGAAAGCTAAAGATATTTCATATAAAATCACAGTTAGTATAAACTTAGAACGTGCAACATCTAGTGCATAACATATTTTCATGCTTTACCCTTTAGGATTGGAATTTATGAATTAGAGTTTAAGATTATAAAGATTCGGTGTAATTACTTGCACCAGAATTAGCGAAGAAGAGTTTGTTACTACCTTTTATTGTTAGCAGGAAAAAGCGTACGCACTACCTTTCCAAAACAGTTATAAGTGAAAGAATTATTGGGCGAAACTTTTCAGAGAATGAACGGATTTCGAACAAAATGCTTCACCCATAAAAAAAAGTGAGTCTTTGCTTCTGTAACAAATCGACATGCTCCATGGTGTTTTCCATAATCTTCTAAATTAACCACTCCAGTCCAGTGATCCGCTACACAAATCTAAAAGTAGTATTACTTCGCCAGAAACACCCTGATTAGTATAGATTTATACGAAACATCTAACGTTATCTAAACATCTAATTGTATTATGAATGTAAAGAGATTAGTATTACTTAAAAATGCCCTTTACATTGCAAAACAGGTTTCTTGATATCATGTTAACAAACGAACTAAAAATTGAGACGAAGAAATTTTATATGTGCTCATATAATAGGGTTTTGATATTAAAGTTTTTGGAATGGCATAAAAGTATTTAGATGGAAAATATATCGAAAACCCATTGAAGTTTAAGTATCTCCGGCGATGTTTGTTTTAGATCCTCTCCAATGGAATGTGTGTGAAGAAAAAAGTCCTAATCCATGTAGGATCCACAACCATATTTATAAAAAATCATCTCCAACCCATTGATGTGAAGATGATGTGGCAAAAAAACAGTTAGACATCCTCTAGGTGAACCTCTAGTTTTAGACATTCATTTAGAGGATGTCTTCCCATCCTAGTCACACTTTTGTTAATAAAAATCACTAAAAAATAAAAATAGAAAGGATTTTAACCAATTATATGCCTACAAATAAGTAAAAAACTAACAGAAAATTTTATGGGTTGGAGATAAAAATTTATTTTTCCTAATATTTAGGATTTTATACTCAAAGAATATCTTAAAAGTGATGCCACATATGAAATATCTACTTTGACCATTGAAGAAGCTCTTAGTACCCAAAATACAAATACTCAAATCAATAATTAAAACAATGGATAATCACCAAATTAAGAATAAAAAAGAAGAGTAAAAGGATATATAGAAAGTGAGAGACGCTTACAAACAGAAGCAGCAGCTAAAGATGGTGGTGAAAGAAACATGAGGTGGCGGAAGTGAAGATGAAAGCATTAGGGTTTAGTGAAAATAAGGTTTTGTATTTGTAAAGTCCTCGTTACCCTCGTGCAATTTGTGACCGGCATAAACTACCAAAAAAGACGGAAACTCTCTATTTCTATTGGTTGGGGGCCAGGAGCTCTATAATTCAAACTTTTAGCATAACTTTCAATGAGAGGCCAACAATTTCTACTCAAATTATATATACAATGGAAGTGAAATAGTGATAAGGGTATAAGTAGAATATATATTTTATAAAAAACATGTGGATTTTTTTCCAAGATAACTACGAATTCAATAAAATGTATCAAATTCTCAAAAAAAAGGTGAGCTATTAATGACTCCTTAACATGTATACTGGTATACAAGTTAAGAAGTCTTCAAAAGAATATTTATTCAAAGAGTAAGAATTTCTTACACGATGTATTGGCTTTCTCCTTAACCCCAATAGAGAGAGTTAGCTTTCCATTACAAAAACCAAACCAAAACAATGTAAAATCGGATCTTGGCCGTCCAAACTCCTCCTCTTTCTGTAATTATAGCGCGCAAATCCCCTTCGAATGTCGACATATTTCATCACTTTATAAGACTCATCCAACCCTAGATTGCCAAGTGTCAAAATAATAATTAATTTCCAAACAAACAAGATAACTTTCCTTTTCATTTGCATGACCGAGCAATCACATTACTTCCATACAAGTGGAGACATCTTATGACCTGATTCTTTTCTTCTTGTGTAATAATTTCCCTTTTTAGTCTCATCAGGATCTTTTTAAAACTTTCATTCCCACCTAAACACAACCATCCCGTGGAATAAAGTCCACTGAATTGATGCCTTAATATTGTCGACACACAACTGCTTCATGTAGACTCACACGCCTCCACCTTGAACCTTAAAGTCCGTAGCCTCCAACACATCACCAAAGCTAGTAGAAATCCAATTTCATTTTAGATTAAAGGAGAGTCCAAACATCCGATTAAATGGGCCCAACAAATATTAACTGCCCATTTTGGCCATTGTTAGCTCATATTGGGGCTAACTAATTTAGCTCCAAAGTAATAGACTCCGTTAAGCCCGTTTTACAATTCTTGTTAAATTTGATATCAGCGACTTGATTGTTCTTGACTTCCCCGCTCCATGTGTAGGTCCATTCGTGCCTTGAGACAGCCGAGAGAGCAATAGGTGTTGGTGTTCGATTTTTACCCAATTTTCGGTAGAATTCCGTATTTTAGCTACCGAGCTTTAATTCTTAAAATCTGAAAAATTAAATAAAAGTCATTAAATATGTACAGAAACGGGAACTAATAAATATACATTAGAGCGATAAATATGTAAAATTAAGCTCTCATCATCAGTTACAGTTATTACACAATAGGAAAGAAGAAAATTGTATGAAAGACACACTTAAAGCTAGACACTCTGTATTACATAATGACTCAGACAGTCATTCATATATAACAGGATTCATACAATCTGAATCCTTATAGCCCCCTCAAGCTGATATTGATGCAAACAAAGCAGCTTGCCAGCTAAAGAGAGAAACACACAATGAACCAATCCCTTTGTGAAAAGATCAGCCAACTGATTTGCAGAATTAACATAACTGACTTGGAGAAAACCAGAACTGACTAACTCTCTGATGAAATGGTAGTCAATCTCAATGTGTTTTGTTCTGGCATGAAACACTGGATTAGTTGCCAGACTATTAGCAGACACATTATCACAGCACAAGGTGAATGGCATATTAAGAGATATATCAAGCTCAGTCAAGAGAAATGAGAGCCATACCACCTCAGCTGCTGCAAGAGCCAGTGACTTGTATTCTGCTTCTGCTGATGATTTGGATATTGTGGGCTGCTTCTTTGAAGACCAGGACACTAGAGATGATCTTAAAAAGACACACATTCCAGAAGTAGATCTTCTTGTGTCTGGGCAGTAATAGAACTAACATCACCAGCTGAAAGTAAAACTTCAGTGCCAATAGTTCCTTTCAAGTATCTAAATGTTCTTTTCACTAGTAACAAATGTTCATTAGTTGGAGACTGCATAAACTGTGCCACATAGTTCACACTGAAACATATGTCAGGCCTTGTCAGTGTGAGATATTGCAAACCCCCTACCATTTTCCTGTACTTAGTAGCATCTGATAAGAGAATACCAATAGATATGGATAATCTTGGTCCCTTTGTAACTAGTGTATTTGAAGGCTTGCAGTTGAGAATATCATATTTCTCCAATAGTTCTAGTGTATAAGTTATTTTGAAATGCTGCTTATATGCCCAAGAAATAATGTAAGGTACCCAAATCTTTTATTGGATAAATGTCCATGAGAAAAGAGACAATCTTATCACTCAATGTTGGAGAAGAACATGTCAAGATAATATCATCAACATAGAGTAAAACCACAGCCATTGTTGTAGAAGTTTGATAAAGAAACATGGAATGGTCACATTCTGATCTTGAAAAACCAAAGTCTATCAAAGAACCACAAAACATCTCAAACCAGGCCCTGGGTGCCTGTTTGAGTCCATATAAAATTTTCTTGATCTTGCATACATATCCTGGATGCTGAGGATCTTCAAAGCCTTTAGGTTGTACCATATAGACATCTTCATCAATAAACCCATGCAAGAAGGCATTACTGATATCTAATTGCCTAATAGACCACTTTCTGGATAGTGCCAATGTAAGAATAACTCAGACAGTTGTTGCTTTCACCACATGACTAAATGTCTTAAAAATGTCCACTCCATCAAGTTGATTGTAGACTTTTGCTACAAGTCTAGTTTTACATCTTTCTACAGTACCATCTTCTCTCAGTTTAATCTTATAAACCCATTTATTTCCAAGAACATTGTAACTTGGATCATTTGGTACTAAAATCCAAGTACCATTTTCAAGTAAAGCCAAGAACTCAAGCTGCATTGCTTCCAGCCATTCAGGATATTTGACTGCAGTCTTGAAAGTTTTAGGTTCTACTAATGCTGATGTAGTTGCTTGAAATACAACGTGAATGGGATACTTGATCATACAATGAGAAACAAAATATGAAGGTAAAGGTTTTGACTTAGAAATACTAGCTTTGGATCTAGTATGAATTGTAGATGTTGGAGTAGTGGAAGGTACAAAAGTATCATGTGAAGTAGTAGAAGTTATAGAAATATCATGTAAAGAAGTAACATTGTCAGAAAGAATAAGAAGCTCAGAAGTAGTTGTTGATGCAGACTTTTCAGAGAATGGAAAATGATCTTCATCAAAATTCACATGCACAGAGATATGTGTCTTCTTTCTTATCATGTCAAAGCACTTATAACCTTTAAGAATTGGATTGTATCCCAAAAAGACACACTTTGCAGATTTAGGACTCAACTTATCAGCTCTATAAAGTTCTAGATTTGGGTAGCAACAACAACCAAAAACTTTAAGGAAAGAATAATCTGGGAATGTGTTGAATAAGACTTCATATGGAGATTGAAAATGCAGAACCTTAGTAGGAAGTCTATTTATAATATATGTTGCAGTCAAAAAGGAATCATACCAGAAATGCTTTGGAAGTGAAGCCTGAAAAGATAAGGTGTTTCCCATTTCTGTGATATGTCTGTGCTTCCTCTCTGCCAAGCCATTTTGTTGATGTATATGAGGACAAGAAGCTCTTAAGACTATTCCTTTTTGATCCAGAAAATCCTTGAATTTACCTTTGACTAACTCCAGAGCATTATCACATTGAAAGAACTTAATAAAAGTAGATAAAATATTCTCTGAAGTTGCTTTAAAATGCTGAAAACAGGACAAACTATCAGATCTGCTCTTCATAGGATAAATCTAGTGATATCTTGAGTAGTCATCTACAAACAAGATATAATACTTGAAGCCCAAAGATGACGCAACTGGAGATGGACCCCAAATATCACAGTGCACCAAATGTGATGGAGCTGAAGTAGTCCTTTTGGAATCATAAAATGGCAATTTATGATTCTTACCTTGTTGACAAGCCTCACACAAACAATTAGTTGCAAACTGAACCAGAAGAGAAGAAGTACTTGCAATATTTTTAAGAATTGAATCAGAAGCATGACCCAGTATATTGTGCCAGATATAGGTGTTGGATGATGATGTACTAGCTGTCAGAGCAAAGGAAGTGATACCCTCCATGGGATATAAATTGTTTTTAATTTTGCCTTCAGCCAAAATCTTCCTTGTCTTCACACATTTGATTTCATAACCCCAATTAAAGAATTCAACTGAAACCTTGTTATCCTTTGTAAACTTTGCAATTGATAAAAGATTGTGTTTGATAGTAGGTACATACAAGACATCATCAAGATGAAATTGAGTGGAGTTAGTATCAATAACATCATTACCTGTTTTCTCAATGGGTAACATTGTACCATCCCCTACCATCACTTTATCAGAACCCTCATACAATGTAGAATTTTCCAAAAGATGGATATCTTTAGTCAAATGACTAGTAGCACCATAATCAGGTAACCAAACTGAAGCAACATTCTGATCTGAGGCAGACACTGATACAGAGTTAACTTGTATAGAAGCAAAGGCATGTTGAAGGGTATTTGAAGCACCACTAGTATCAGCTTTGTCCTTTTGGTTAGTACTAGCTGAAGACTTGTTAGGAATATATCTAAAGTGACAACTATTAGTTGTGTGTCTTGTCTTCTTACAAATTTGACATTCTACTTCACTAAAATCATGAACAATAGACTTATTCTTGTGATTCTCAGGTTGAGACTTAGAAGTAGATGCACCATTAGAGTTATTGTGCTTAGTATAATAAGCAGAACTTTGAGAGTCAAGAATTGATGAAGACTCAACATCTTTTGCTTTGAGCCATTGCTCTGATGCAATAACCTAGAGATAAGTTCTTGTAAAAATAACTCAGTGTCTCTATTTTGAGCTATATAACAAATTGTCTATACTCTCTTCCTAATCCCATGAGAGCATACATAAAAATATCAGACTCATCTACAATTTCTCTTACTACAACAAGAGAATCAGTAATACCCTTTAAATCATCAAAGTAACTAGAAATACTTTTAGTATCTGTCTTGATTGAATGGAGTTGACTTCTCAGAAGGGATTTCTTTGCTGAAAATTTCTGAATGAATTTACGGTCCAAGTAAACCCAAATCTCTCGTGCTGAAGACAACCCAATAATCCATCGAGAAATTGATTCATCAATTGTTGCATTCAAACATGACATAATAAACCGATTCATCTTGCACCAATTAAGAATAGAGGATTCGGTAAAACATCTCCATCAAGATCTATTGTTTCATGTGGTTTATGTACTGTGCCATCAACAAACTCATATAAATCTGTTGTGATAAGAATAGACTCAAATTGATTCTTCCAGATGAGATAATTCGAACCGTCTTCTCTGAGTTGGCAGAGACAAAATTTGTAATATTCTGAAAAGGCAGTGATGATGAAGACGTAGAAGACATCATTGGAAAAGTAGGTATGAAGAATTGAAGAATGAAATCAAGAATGTAGATCTATAAATCAGATAATAATAAGAATTTTTAGAGATTGATAATAGAAATTTTAAGCAGTAGTAGATTTGTGCAGCGGAAAGTTTCAGAAATTTTGGATTAAATGATGAAAAAATCAAAATCTTCCTTAGAAGACTGATACCATGAAAGATTTTAGAGATAAAGAAGAAGTAAAATCTTTATTAAGTTTTTGATAAAAGTTTTACAAGAAGAGAGAATGCCTTATATGGCAATTACAGACAGACTGTATTAGTTGTTAAAGGACAGATTGTCAGTTACAGTTATTACACAGAAGGAAAAAAGAAAAGTGTGTGAAAGACACACCTAAAGCTAGACACTCTCTATCACATAATGACTCAGACAGTCAGTCATTCACATATAACAGGATTCATACAATCTGAATCCTTACAACTATTAATAGGGTGAATTGGCCGGGTTATAGAGTTATTAATAGCTCTAGTGAAGCAAATCAATTCACAGCAGAATCATTTATCCAGGTTAGTGACTGGCTACCTTCCGATAATATCTCATTTTACTCTGGTTTGAACTAAATTGTGCATCACAAAAGTTAAGCCAATAATGATATGAAAAGACAGATGGATCAAACTGTAATCGGTTTTCATCAGAATTGGAAAAACATGAGATTATAATAAAAGCTGTATTCATTACCAATCACTTATCATTCAGTTGTTTTATCCAAACAAAATACGACATGCACACCGTTTATATATACATCTCGACATTCATGGATTCTTATTTGATATTATACACTAACCTGAAAGGAAAACTGAATTCGTGATCAACATTACTTGATAATCATGAATATACTTCAGTGACCATCTCTAAATATACTTCAGTGACCATCGCCAGATGCTTCTGGAACCAGTGGAACCGATTTTGCCTGAAAACCAAACAAGAAATCCGTGAAACCATTATTGCTCAACAAATACCAACCAATTTAGCGTTATGGTCTAAATGTTAAGGCTAGTAAAATTAATGATGGAACTCACAAGATCTCGGAACTTCAGAATGTAAAACATCTCCAAGTATCGCCGGGTCTCACGCCTTTCAAGTTTTGAGACATACTTCCAAAAACCATAAACACCAGCTAGTGTCATTAGTCTTTCTGAATAGATCTTCCAAGTATACCTACAAAGTTACATTAGAAGAAATATCAAGGTGATGTCAATCATACAACACTCTTTTGTATGACCAAGATATATGTTTTTACCAAGCCGATAAGGGGTAGGATGACGTTACCTGTCATAAATCCGCTGAAGCCCCGCAGAGGAGATCTCATCCCAGTGGCTAGGTTCCTTCTTGCAGCGCTCAAAAAAATCTGCCATGAGTTCACCGGCCTGATTAGGGTGATATGGATCAACGTGGAAACCCGATTTTCCATGTTTGATTATCTCAGCAGGACCTCCATGACAAGTAGCAAATGTTGGAAGACCACAAGTCATCGCCTCCACAACTGTGAGGCCAAATGCTTCATAGAGAGCAGGCTACATTGACAAAACAGAGTTTGGTTAATAGAATATTTCAGAAGTGACACCAAGTATTTAGAAGTAACCCAAAGGATGCAAGAGGACTACATACTTGCACAAATGCACCCCTTGTATCAGCAATGTAACGGTAAAGTTCACCATTACGTGCCCTGTTCGTCTGCGCTGATATCCATCGAAATTGGCCGTTCAAGTTGTACTGCTTCATTAGGTCGTGCATCTTCTCAATCTCAGCAATTTCTTCTCTGTCATTGGATTTTTTGACATCATTGTAACCAGCAACCACAACAAGGTTTACAGAATCCCTGAGTCTAGTATTCTTAGCATACCACTCTACCAGTCCTGTTATGTTTTTCACTCGATCAAGCCTCGCCATGGAAAAGATAATGGGTTTGGACCGGTCACCCAAAGTACCTCTGGTAACATAAATTAGAAATTAGAATAATTAGCTGAACTATATTATCAATGCAGTCCCTGTACAAGAATTAAAAAAATCAAGCATTTTATTATGGAAGATACAAAATCAATGAAGTTGAAAAAAGAGCTTACATGTGTTGGTCGTTCTGATCTGGATCATATAACAACTTTTCAATTGAACCATGTAAAGATGTAAGTCTTTTGTCCTTTTCAGAGAAGGGGAAGTATATGGACATATCAGCCCCAGGTGAAACAATATTAAACTTGGGGTCAAAAACATCTATGCCATGAACCACTCTGTATAATCCCGGAAGAGTAAACGTTGTGTGGCTCTCATACTGCCCAACCGTATTCTTGCTGTTGAAGTTATCACACACAAATCACATCAGAATCTGAAGAATTTTTAGATACATATAATAACACATAATGATTAAAGTTAGAAGAACCAGAAAGTGCAGAGACATTAAACGGCAACGTGTTCTGCGAGATACCTTCCAGCAATCTCTTGATATGTACTGGTGATGATAAAATCTGCGTTGTTCATAGCAATTATATCAGCAGTAAACTGGCAGGAGAAGTGGTATTTGTCCTCGAATTTCCTCCAGTAAATATCAGAGTCAGGGTACTTTGTTTTCTCCAAGGCATGTGCAATGTTACACTGGAAAAGAAGCACGTAAGAACTTAGATATATGACTCACTTCGATGATAGATTAAATAAGGAATTACAAATTCATGTCACACCTGTGTAATTCCCAATTTGTAAGATAACAGCGACGCAACAAGATTTCCATCACTGTAGTTTCCAATGATGAAATCTGGAACTCCCTGCAGCTCCGCAGCAATTTCACTTGCTGCATCCTACAAAAGCATATGAAATTGAAGGAAAAGAAGATGACTTAGAGAACAGGAATGACAAACCAACCTGAAAAAGGACCTTAAAGAAACAATCCAAAACCTGAACACGAATGACAAACCAACCTGACAAATTAAAAGAAGTAACACTTAACAAGATGACCTTACCTCTGCAAAGGTCTCTAGATAAGGCCAGACATCAAATCTTGAGATCCATTTACGTAGAATTCCATGCTTAGTTCTAAAAGGAACCCGCAGAATGTGTGTATATTGTGTCCCTGTGATTCTTTCTAACCGTTGATTGCATGTCGTACCTTTTGCATCAGGTATTAAACGAGTAACCTTCGATCAATGGATACTTTAGCATTAGATATATACCAACAAACACAATTTAATCGAGACCATCAAACAAAGAAACAACTAAATCCTCACCTAACTACTATTGAATCAGGCAATAATCTAGTGCACTTACTATAAGGATTCGAGGAGTAACATTAAGTCCTTGCTTTTTTATTCTCAAAAGCATTTCATTTTCCAGTGCACGGACTTGATCCAGTATATACACAACCTGGAGAACAATTAAACCGATTCAGCCACAATAAAGTCACACTCGAAGAATTCTAAGAAACAAACAGAAGTACAGAATGTCAGTACCTGACCACCAGTGTCAGGTAAACCCAAAACATTTGCTTGGCCAAAGTATCCATGTGGAGAAACAATGACAACATTAAACACCATAGGCAGTCTCCCGAGAAATTTCTCTAAGGAGGACGGATCAGGAGCCTGAAGAATGTCCAATAGAAGATGCACGTTCTCTGATACACGGCTTGCACTATCACCCCAACCTCTTTCAAAACCCATTTCCTGGAATCTGGTCCAATACAAGAAGCAAACATAAACATGCATAAATAATAAGTGCTATTAAACCGAACTTGGAAAAGTAGATTTTGTAATAAGTGCGTACAAGAAGGGACTTGATGCATCAGTACGTATCAACTTACTTGTGTTCAAAGTCAGAATATGGTGTATCTGCCGAGATCTTAGAGAGATATTCCTCTGCCTTCACCAAAGAAGACTCGAGTCTAGACAAGCTATGTATACGGTCATTCAGCATCATAACCTGGACAATAATTTCAACTACCTGACCTTTATTTTTTTTTCTACCGTGAGGCAGGAGGAAACAACAGTGACTTCCAAGACTATAAGCAAGTATGAAATTCATGCCCGAATATCGGAAGGTCTTTTAGAAGAGAGGCACTAGAGTAGATACCTCTCTAATTGGGTAATACAGTCATTGGTGTTGATACCCATGTCCAAAGTCAAATTGTCCAAACACTCTAATTTACCAACAAAAAAGAGAGGGGAGCAGGCACATTGTGTACGAGGAGCAACATCTTAGATGGAGGCCAGGCCACAAGGAGATGCTCCCAGCTCGTGAATTGTAACACTATCTTCCAGTGCCTTGGAAAAAAAATCATATCATGGTCGATTGAAGTTAGTAGATCAACAATAAGATAGCAGCTCTTTATTTTTTGTCCGTAAGAATTTTGACAACAAGTTTCCAACTCACGTCATTGATATCAACACCCAACAACTTTACCACTCTATAAGAGGGGCGCCCGCACATGGTTGGAACTCTCAAAACACTAAACCTAATAAAATGAACTGACTAAAAGGAAAGACAGAATCATACCTGGCCTTTGTACTCGTGGGCACGAAGAAAATTTAGCAAAGGCTCCAAACAATCTTTATTCCGGAACATAATCGACGATAAATGCCTATTAAGAAACTGAACACCATTTCCAATTGACGAAGATTGACTTGGCTTTGGAAAGTTGGCATTAAATGGTTCAAAATCCAACTCCAGTACAAATTGATTACTAAACCTGACGCAAGCAATTAAGGACCAAACACTTTACAAAATTTCAACAAAGCAATCACTCTAGAATGTCCAAAATTGTAGAACAAAGTAACCGAAAACAGAACTAAACAGCGTAATTACTTACTGGCCATCAACAAGTTCTTCTTTAAATTTGAGATACTCAGAAATACTCAATTGCTCAACAGTCAAGTCATTAACATTGACCCTAACATAATCCCACACACCTGGCCTTGGCCTGACTGCTATTGCTACAAATGGTGGCAAAATGATTGCTTCCTAACAAATGAAAACACTAAAATTAAGCAAAAAATAAAAATCCAAGATTAAACAAAATACTAAGGTTTTAGAACATAATCTAACTAGTACCTGAGTAGCTTTGAGAACTTCACCAAAAGGACCATCAAGTAGATTGGGTGCACATTTATTAGTTTCACTGCATACGCTTGTTAACCCATCTATTAATGTATGGGGTTGCAGTATCCCTTTCCCTTGTTCAACATACCTTCACAAAACAAGCAAAAAAAAAAATAAGTAAAACTCTGACAATAAAAATTATGGAGATTTTTTGAAAATTGAAGGAAATTCATAGAACCTGGAGAGCAGAGAAATGAGTTCATTCCGATGAGCTAAAAGAGTGTCTTCAACTCTTTCTCTTATACTTCGTGCTCTTTGAAATTTAGGGTTCGCCATGATGATTCTTAAACAACTACAAGAACAAGAACAAGGATTGTCCTACAGTCCTCCTACTAAGTGAGATTGATGATTTATATAATGAGTGGGCAGAGCACTAGTTGATCACCAAAGTGTAAGAAACGATAAAAGTGGATCGTATTGCTTCTGGATTAGTGAAACCACCAAGATGCATAGGATTATCTCAGACCATTGTTTTGGATTAGTGGGAATTTAATTTAATTTTTGATTGGTGAAAATAAGTAAAAAACCAGTGGGCAAAGAGATGTGTTATCGAGATACCTTTTTGTGGGACAAATGGCAGTAAAATGGTGAACCTGAAAGCTGGGCCCGCAACTTACCATCGCCACCTGTGAAGAAAAGACGGGAAACTGCATGCATGAACGCCACGTTTGTACGTCGTATTCCGTGAGATGATGAAGTACGTGTAAAGTTTGATCGATTTTTTTTTTTTTTTCTGAGTGTCCAATGGCGAGAGACCAAGTGGTTGATGGGATGATGAAACAGAGTTGGTGTGCTCGACCAATGAGTAATAATCTGAGTTTGCCCAGTACACTGCCCCGGTGATTATTACTACCCTGGCGTGTGGCAAAAATATTTTACAATCTGGGTTACTATAAGTTCTATAACCGGCCAGGCAAGTGATGAAGAATGATTGTGCATTCCAGTATTGCCGGCCAAGTCAGTGATACGCAGAGGTTGTGCATTACTGCATAGACTGTCAAGTGCTAGTTTGTTAGTTTCACTACATATATCATCTATTAATGTATGGGGTTGCAGCATCCCTTTTCCTTATTTAACATACCTTCACATAACAAACAAAATAAAATGTAAAACCGTGATAAAATGGAAATTTTAAAGGAAATTCATAAAAGCTGGATAGAAGAGAAATGAGTTCATTCTGATGAGCTAAAAGAGTGTCTTCAACTCTTTACTAGGTGCTCTTTGAAATTTAGGGTTCGACATGATGATTCTTAATTGAAACCGCAAGAACAAGAACAAGAACAAGGGTTCTCCTACGATCCTACTACTATGTGAAATTGATGATATATCTATTATTATTATTATTATTATTTATATTTACTATTATAAAGCCAACTCCCCTTAGGCACTGTTCACTACAGTAATTGAAGCTACAAAAATTGAAAATCCAAGTTCGCCTTCGCTTTCATGCTTTACGAATTACTCACAAAAAAATTATTTGAGGGTGCCATGATAATTTACCTGCATTTTTAGGGGCCACTCAAAAGGATTTAGGGGTCATTAGGTTATACACATCCAAGGGCACTAGTTAAGGGATACCATATAAGACTCCCAAAGTTACCAAAATGCCCCTGCAGTAATAAAACCTGAAAACCAAAATCAAAATTTCATTTCAAAATCAGTTTCACTTCTTCCGAAACAAAGATCGAAACAAACCCAAAAAGATCGAAACAAAGAGATTGGTCGTGAAGAACACGAAGAACACCATGAACACGATGACGCCGAAAGAAATGCAGCGGCGGGAGTAGTTGTTGGTGACGAATATGAAAGTCAAACACTCCGGCAACTTCAGATGGCTCCAATTAGGTAAGCTTCTATCAATTTTTGGGTTTATGTCGCTTTAATTCGATGAATCGCTAAGAAAAATTTCAAGGGTTTTCTGATTTTTACCAGATTCGGGAGATATGCATGTGTTTTAAACTCCCGAATGTAGTCGTGTTCTTCATTTCTGTAGAACATCGACAATATTCAGGAGATAGTTTTATAGGTTTACTTCAGAATATGTTAGGTCATTTCCTCCTGTAATTTTAGATGGACATATTTGGAGGTTAAGGTTCATTTTTACTCCCAAATATATTGATGTAGGGACATAGTATTCGGAAATTCACTTACTACCGAATATATACTTTGATAAAATGTCATAGATGGTGATTTTGTCAAAATCCCATTTTGGGGCCAGTGTATATTTGGAAGGTTATCGTATGAGATTAATGCAAATGATATATCTCCCGAATAACACAAGTGCAAAACCATAAATTTTTAGGTTTTTTCAAATTTCTAATTTTTGGGCCACCGTATATTCGGAAGTTTATGTATATGACATAATTTCCGAACATGACAGGTTCAAAACCAACCATGTCATGGCTCTAGGTGGTTCCAAAGGCCGTTATAGAAGGTTAGCCAACACACATTCAGAGATTTATTCAAATTATATATATCTCCCGAATATTTTAAGTGCAAAACCAGAAATTTTTAGGTTTTCCAAAAATTCTGATTTTTGGGCCAACGTATATTCGGGAGTTTAAGTATATGCCATATCTTCCGAATGTGACAGGTTCAAAACCAACCATGCCATGGCTCTAGGTGGTTCCAAAGGCCGTTATAGAAGGTTAGCCAACACACATTCAGAGATTTATTCAAATTATATATATCTCCCGAATATTTTAAGTGCAAAACCAGAAATTTTTAGGTTTTCCGAAAATTCTGATTTTTGGGCCAACGTATATTCGGGAGTTTATGTATATTCCATATCTTCCGAATGTGACAGGTTCAAAACCAACCATGCCATGGCTCTAGGTGGTTCCAAAGGCCGTTATAGAAGGTTAGCCAACACACATTCAGAGATTTATGCAAATGATATATCTCCCGAATATCACAAGTGCAAAACCAGAAATATTTAGGTTTTTCCAAATTTCTGATTTTTGGGTCACCGTATATTCGGGAGTTTATGTATATGCCATATCTTCCGAATGTGACAGGTTCAAAACCAACCATGCCATGGCCTAGGTGGTTCCAAAGGCCCTTATAGAAGGTTAGCCAACACACATCCGGAGATTTATTCAAATGATATATCTCTCGAATATCACAAGTGCAAAACCAGAAAATTTTAGGTTTTTCGAAATTCCTGATTTTTGGGCCACCGTATATTCGGGAGTTAATGTATATGACTTAACTTCCCGATTATAAAATTCGAAAGATATATATCATCCGAATGTAGGTCATAAATGAAAAGAAATGAATAAAATGAAACAAAATAAATTCAAATACTGAACCCCATACATTCGGACGCATGTTTTGTTTTTTTTCTGCCGAATGCATTCGGAGGATAGAAATACAGTAAAACATCTATAAAATAATAGGCTTGGGACCACCCAAATCCTATTATTTTAAAGAGATATTATTTAATCGATAATACTGCACCCCATACATTCAGAAGCATGTTTTTTTTTTCTTCTGCCGAATGCATTCGGAGGATAGAAATACAGTAAAACATCTATAAAATAATAGGCTTTATTAACCTGGAAAGAACCAAACGGTTGTTATACTCTTCTTGACAGATTGCTGAAGTCGCCAGTTCATTTAGGATCTTCTAAACTGGGCTTGTCTACTACTCGGGACGAGAAAAAGAGGAAGGATTCATGTACTTTAACCGCCTGACAAAAGAAGATTTGTAGTGGCCATTATGCTGCTGCCATCAGGGTGTTATATTCGAATGGTATTGCCCCCCGTGATGAGAATACTTTTCTTGATCTGCAGTCCAAGCACCCCTCCGCTCCGCTTCCTTCTATTCCATCTGAGGCGGTTAGTTGTGACTCCATCATGGTTGACTCGAAAGCGGTTCTTGGAGCTATTAAGAGCTTTCCGAAGGGGACTTCTTGTGGTCGTGATGGGTTGCGCGCCCAACATCTTACTGATGCGCTCAGTGGGACAGCAGCGGCTGTGGCGGATGAGTTGTTAAATTCAATTACGGGAGTTGTCAACCTTTGGCTAGCAGGCCATTGCCCTAGTGTTTTAGGCGAATACATTGCTAGTGAACCTCTCACGCCTTTGCTCAAACCCGGGGGAGGCCTCAAGCCAATTGCGGTTGGAACTGTTTGGCGTCGTTTGGTCTCTAAGGTGGCTGCCTTCTCTGTTGGGAAGTCTATGTCGTCTTATTTAGGAGATCATCAATTTGGGGTTGGTGTGCCGGTTGGGGGTGAGGGTATTTTACATGTTGTAAATGGGCTGTTGGAGCTAAAAGGTCACTCAGATAAGATGTCAATGTTACTTATTGACTTCTCTAATGCGTTCAACTTGGTGTGCAGATCTCATCTTATCAAAGAGGTTCGTCTTCAGTGTCCAGGTATTTCTCGCTGGGTTGAATTTTGTTATGCTAAGCCGGACAGACTTTATTATGATCAATATATTTTGTCTTCTGCACTCGGTGTTCAACAAGGCGACCCTCTCGGTCCCCTCTTGTTTGCGCTTACACTTCATCCCCTGGTGAAGTCTATTGCTTCTCGTTGTACACTTGATTTGCATGCTTGGTACCTTGATGATGGTACAATTATTGGAGACACGCTTGAGGTGTCCAAGGCTTTGAGCATCATTGAATCCGAAGGGCCGATTAGGGGTCTTCACCTTAATATTAAGAAGACTGAGGTCTTTTGGCCCTCAGTTGACCCTCGAAGCTTAGAAGAAGGTGTTTTCCCTATCGATATTGGTAGACCTAGTAAGGGTGTCAAACTTTTGGGGGGGGCCGGTGAGTCTGGATTTGAACTTTATGAGTGACATGGTACTGAGTAGGGTGAACAAGACTATTCATCTTATGAACTCTGTCAAAAAGCTCAAAGATCCCCAAAGTGAGATGTTGTTGCTTCGTAATTGCTCTGGTGTGTCGAGATTTTATTTTGCAATGCGCACTACCAATCCCTCAGCTCTTCAACAAGCCTCTGATCTTTACGATGACCATTTACTCAAGTATTTAATACTCTTAATTACGGGTGATGGTGCTGGTTTTGGGCCCTTGCAACATAGATTGGCTACCTTGCCTATCAAGGATGGTGGGCTTGGTATCGACACAATGGAAGACACTCGTACTTATTGTTATCTTGCCTCACAGAGTCAGACTACCTCGGTGCGTAAAACGATTATCGGTAGTTTATTCTCTACGGATAATGGCTCTGCGTATCAACTTTCTCTTCAGAACTTCACTCAGGTATGTGGTTTGCCTTCCACTTATTGTGTCGATAATACTGCCCCCCCCTTCCATGCACTCTTTGGCAGTCACTTATTTTGATGCAGTTAAGAAGCAAATCCCTGTCCAATTTTCCTTGTCTGCAAGAGATTCGATTTTATGGCAATGTAACAGGGTTAAGCATGCTCAAGACTATCTTTTGGCTGTTCCCATTAGAGGATTAGATCAATTCCTTGGGCCTAGACTGTTCAGAGCGGTTGTTTGTTATCGTCTTGGCATTCCCTTGTTTGGTGAGGACAGTTTGTTCTCTAGTTGCAATAAGCCCATGGATATTTTTGGTGACCATGCTCTCCATTGTGCCAAAGATGTAGGTAACAAGTTTCGTCATGATCTTGCTCGCGATGTGATTGTGGATATTTGCCACAAAGCTAGAGTGCATGTGCGCAAGGAAGTTGATTTGGGCCTTTTGTCAGATAATAACAAGGACCTACGTCCAGCAGATATCCTTGTCCTTAACTGGGAAAATGGACAAGATGTGTGTATGGATGTTACTGGAGTTTCTCCATTCACTGGGGAGGGGGTCCGTACTTTCGTTCCAGGTCAAGCCATCGCGAAAGCTACTGCGCGTAAACATACTAAATATTCAGAAATATGCGCTTCACACGGATATGGTTTGGGTGTTCTAGCTTTCACCACCTTGGGGGAGCTGGGTGATGATACTATTTGTTTTTTTTAAGCGTTTGAAGAATTGTTTAGTTAGCAACGATGCAGGCAGTGGTTCTGGTAGTTTTATTTTCCATAGATTAGGAGTAGCTATTCAAAAAGGAGTTGGTGCCCAGCTTGTTGCTCGGTTACCAACTAAGGCTTTGTACAACTCTTAAATTCATTTAATTTTTTTTATAATACTTATTAATTTATCTGGACGGAGTAAAAAAAAAATCGATAAAATAATAATTTATTATTTAATATATATAATAATAATATATTAATTTAAAGAATAATTCTTAATTTAAAAACTTTCTTTGGAGAAAACGAGAATTTCCATATTAAAAAAATAAAAATCATAAGATAAATATCGAAATAGATTTTTAAAAGTGAAAAATATAGAAAAAGATTAAAAAAAGATTAAAGAAATTATTTTTAGAAAGGGATGCATTTGTTTTTAAAGTAATAAATCTTATTAATTTCCAAGAAAAAAGTGTTTTATACATAAAAGTTTTGTATTTAACATACAATTTACAATTCAATTTAGTCACAACAATACAAGTTTCTAAATCACTAGGATGTCTTCTCATCTCAAAGGTGTATGAAAATTATTTTTTATTTTCTAATGGAATTATTATTTTATATAATATTTGGGACCTATTAATGTTTAAGGGGAACTTTTGAAATATATTATATTATAATTTTATCGAATTTATTATTTTAGCACTAAGGGTTCGAGTCGGGACTGGAAAATTTTATTATTTTAGCGAGACTATTATATTATCGAGTATTATTTTAATTTTTTTTTACTGTAGTACATTATCTCCCGATTATTTAAGGGCAATTTGGTCATTATAAATTACCCTAGATAGGGGCTGGCTATAATTTACGTTTGAGTGACCTTTTTTGTTTTATTATTGGCCCCTAATTTTTTTTTTTGAGTGACCCCTAAAAGCGCCAGAATAATTTAGCCTAATTATATACTTTAGCTTTCAAAATCTGAACTTTGCACCGATGGGGAGAGAATAAAAGGATCTGGACTTTGTTGTATTCTTTACGCATCAGTTTGATGTATAAACAGTCTGCAGTACGCCATGTGGGATCTGCAAACTTTTTCATTAATGCTAGGCCTTCTCCATTAACTTAAGTTGTTACCGGCTATATTGAATCATCACCTTTTTGGGCACGTGCATAGCACATGCATTAGGTTCTTGTATATACAAAGTGAGAACAACACTAATTGATAAAGTGTAAAAAATGATTTAGGTGGAGTCTTTTCCTTCTAGATCAGTGAAACCAGTCCACCAAGAATCATACATAGGATTATCTTAGAACATTGTTTTATGTAATCACCACCACCAAGAATCATACATAGGATTATCTTAGAACATTGTTTTATGCGATCACCAACTCAGAGAGGCAGTTTCTTAAGTGTACGCATCCAAACAGCTACAAATTATAATTAGTCTGAATTCTACTTCAAGCATAGTACTGTACAAACTCATAATCATACAAGAATTGAAGAGAGAAAGAAAGGAATGTATTTATTGTTGTAAACACACTAGTGTTCAAGGCTATTTATAGCCCAAACTCGCCGCCCATGTATACATAGTGGCTGTAACATTATTTGCCACGAGTCCACATACGTGGCTCTTAGTTACCACACTAATGTGTTTTGTGTTAATCTAAAATTGATTAACCTTATCACTTAACAAAAAATGGGTCCCACTAAAATGTGGTCAGCCATATCCACAAAGCATGTAATATATAACACTTCCCCTTAGATGACCACAATTTTAAGATTGTTGTCTCATTAAAACCTTGCCAGAAAAATCCGGTAGGACAAAAGCTGGTAGAATGAAAGAGTACAGTTTCGGTAGCTTCAAAACGGTGTTGGCCGCTACAGATTTTCTCCTTCATCAAAAATGCGTCAGGAAAACCACTTGGGACAAAGCCTGAACGCCCGCGCCAGGAAAACCACTTAGAACAAAATCTGAGCGCCTACAATTCATAATAATACCGACATTGATGCGTGTGTTTCCTTGATAAATGCGGTTATCCAATATCGCATCTCATGAAAGTCTATGGATATACATCTCTTTAGATGGTGACCACCGTTCTAAGATTGATATCTCATTAAAAACCTCGTCAGGAAAACCCATTGGGACAAAAACATGAACATAGGAAAACATGAGCCCTCATAACAGTAATGGACCCGCAGATGTTTCCTCGTTAAAACCTTGTCCGTAAAAATCCAAAGGGACAAAAACCAAGACGAAGGAAAAAGAGTACAACATGTCGAACTGCGGATATCACTGTACTCTCATGCCTTGTTAAAACCTTGACAAGGAAAACCCAGTGGGACAAAACCTTGACTAAGGAAAAAGAGTACATGACGTAATGTCCAACATTCCGAATATCCATAGTTTTGCTATTATCCCCCTGATGAGAAGCCTTCTCGGTTGATCATTATGCCTGGTAGTACCGCGTGGAGTTCTGAACCACCCTTTAGAGTCTTCAGCAGCTCCAACTTACTTTAGTTGAGAAAATCAGTCTGATTTTCCTCTGTGCAATTTCTTAATGATTATATGGTTGTGCCAGCCTTATATATATATATTCTTCACTAGCAATCATAATCTATCGGAGGATAAAGAAGTTCCTTTTTTACAAGACTATTAGCTAGGAAAATATTTAGCTGCTTCAACGACCCTGCCAAGAATCAAAACTTAAACAGTCTGATTAGCTTTTCTCTGTGGGAGACACCTAGCGATCTTTTATGCAAAGGTCAAGATTAATGGTACCACGAAGATGAATGAGTTTTCTTTGGACCAATGTCTTGATATTGGTGTTAGGTAGAACCAGGCTTACAAACCCAATATCAGGTAACTATAGCATATCTCATCTAATGTTCCATTTACACATCTTTGTGTAATACAAACCACAAAGTGATACACCTTATTTATTGAGATGTAAGCCGACCAATCTTAAAGATAAGGAATTGAATGACTACAACATGTTAGATTGTCCATTTAACCATGTCTAAACCTTTAATGGTTGACGAAATTAAATGACTTGAATCTACAATGCTCAACCAACATATTAGGACCTTGTTTTACCGAGAATCTCATCTCGAACTCCTACTTTAAGCATTTTCGTGCTTTGGAGAACTCTTCAGGAGTTCCAATCAAACAGATGTTACATAAACCAAATCTAGTGAATGTTTAGCATTTGAGCATACAATATGTTTTATACATTCCTTGATAAAATATGCATTCACTTAGAAGATTGACCAGTTTAGTCCTTATCGAGTAAATGCATGTGACTTGGTAATTTTACTGATAGGTGAAAACCGTCAGGAATTTGTATGCAACTATTTATATCTATCTAGTCTTTCATACACATCCGCAGTAACCACATCCACTAGATGCATATCAAGTCCTTAAATATTGCCAGATAAATACCAAAGAGGTAGTTGCATCCATAATAGGGAATATGTTTCTTTGTAATCCATTTCAGATTTCTGCAAAAAGACTTTGTGCCATTAGTTAACTTTGCTTGTCTCATTATGCGTAAACATACACCTGAAGCCACTAGGGGTAATATCATCGGATGTGAGTACTACAAAACACCCACGTGTGGCTAAGAGTAGCTCATATTATCGAGCGTTATGGTTGCAGTACCAAAAATATGCATTTTATGAAAAATTGTTATTCTGCCTGAATCTGTCCTTTCTATTTTAACCAATCATTCCTTTGATGATATTTCCCAATAGAGAATGGCTTAATGCCAGCATCATATATGGAAGTATCAATGAGTACCTTGAAATATGTCACCAACAATCATTGTATTAGGATTCATGATTTCTCTATTGCAAGTATGCCACATGGAAATCCTTTCATGTTGAAGTTCCACAGCCTTTGCAGAGATGTTCCCTTGTTAAGAGAACTATACTCAGATAAATCAAATCTACCTTTGATAGTCTCTTTGAGAGAGGTATCTTTAAATGATTATGACCGGTTCTTCTTTTAGGAGGGCAGAATATTTTAAGTCAACTAGTCAACCACGCTGAAAGTGTGTTTTATATGACACACTTGCTACTACACTCACAGCTTCTCGAGGAAGCAAATTGATCTGCAATTTCTGAAGATATCAAATCTTCAATATGCCTTTCATTGCTGAAAACTTCAAGATGAGATACATCCTGGTTTATCTCTGAGTAAACCGGGATACTTCACGCCGTTTTTCAGGCGGCATACTTTCCTCCCCCAAACGGTGGGAAGACTTTCTCATCTCATTTAAAAATATTCTAGGAGTAGTAACCATAGTATATTTAGCACGTGTCAAACAAGAAAATGATTTCATGAGTAATAAGTTCAAAATGCTGGATGAATGAATAAACAAAACCATTCAATGATGCATAAGAATAATCAAATAAGAACAATCACTAAAATGATTGACCATCAAAAATATACCCATAGCATCACTAGAATGATTGAATCTATGTCAAGAGTTTCATTTTAAAATCTATATGAGGGTATTGTTGGTAGATATGACTATAAAGTTAACCAACTAAACACTCATCTAAAATGTGAGATGATACAGTCATTTATGACTGCTCTAGACCATTTATGACTTACCATATCATCAACCTGGTTAGTATTTGTGGAAACTCGTTGTCAAGGGGTGGCGCTTTACCACAATCCACCTTACTACTCTCATTACGCTGGGACCAAGGTCATAAAAGCGTATACAAGTGAGAGAATATCTTAATATGGACGGAGATCCATATTTGCTAATCATATACACTTTGTCGATAATTCCTTTTCAAAGGGGGATATAAATCCATAATAATTTCAGTAGCTACTCTGAATATTATCGACGACCAGTTAATAAATGATCTTACATCATTCTCTAGAGTATGAGCATATTCTAATCCATTTGGTACTAAACTTCAATATGCGGATATTCTTCTTCATGAGATATCAACGCAACTTTTATGGATGTGCTCCTTTTCAGGAGAAATATCAACTCATTACTCAAAGAGAATATGAATGTTATATATCTGATTAGATTGGCATACCTCGTACAAGAGGTTTTCATCTATGCTTTCAAGCATATTTTCAAATAAAACAATCGTTGCGATTCCATGGCATGCCTTGAAAGGATATTTAATTTATGCTGAATCAAGCAAGCGTACTCTTTCTAAACTTAGTAGCTAAGTAATCTCCAACACCTCAAGCATTTCTTGGTGTGAGAATTTAAATGAGACACAATTGGAATTAACCAATGTCGGCGACGATCCTCCCCCTGATCCTCAGGTGGGAATGTCTCATCAGCAGAATATTCAGGTCTGCATGACTCAACATATCAATGGAGC
The DNA here is from genome assembly GCA_023529315.1 of Papaver bracteatum. Classification (NCBI taxonomy): domain Eukaryota; kingdom Viridiplantae; phylum Streptophyta; class Magnoliopsida; order Ranunculales; family Papaveraceae; genus Papaver; species Papaver bracteatum. The sequence goes on along the minus strand of JAJJWX010004946.1, from coordinate 26,733 downwards.
AACTGGGTGCAGAAAAGAAAAAATAACTCGCAGCCCAGGAGAGATAACTGACCAGGTTCCCTCTCTCGTTTACTGTCCAGCTGGAATAAAATTTAAGAATTTACATTGCCATGTAAAATCAACAGTAAACTGTAAAATAAATTTTGTGAACATAGACACTATCTCAATATCAATTCAAGTCCTTCCAAGACGACCGATAGAGATCAACAACAATGAACGACATTTCGAATGCACGTACTGTGTCTGTCACAACGATAACAGAGCTTTTCCAGGCTCAAAGATGGCTTATTCAAACAAATCATTATGGTATTGTCCCATATTTTTCCACTTATGGTGGTTCGGTGCTCATCAGGTTCTTAAACCCGAGCTCTATTGTGGTTCCCATATTCAAGAATATGCCTACCACAATTGTATTTTCGAACTTTGCGAAAGATAGACTTATTTGCATATGCACTGCTGCAAATTTAATTCACCAAAGTTGTGATTTAGGCAATGGCTCAGGCGAAGAAAATGCATGATATTAACTCTAAATATGATTTAAAGAAATGCGACACCATTATCGCTCGACTTTTGTATATCTACGAGGCGCATTTAAAATATGAAGCTCTCCTTGTTGCTATAACAACATATACAATGTGCAAATAAGCACTAGCTCTTTGAAGCTTGCCGATGCATATAATAGGCGCATATTATGCATGTCGTAAAATTCACGGAAGCACATAAGGCCACAAATATGCGGCTCTCCTTATTGCTCAACACAACATTTATACGATGCATATACCTTCTCTAAAATCAAGCCAAACTAATTACCACGAAAATCAATGGTGAAACAAGAAAGAAATCATTCAAAAAAAATGTAATATACACGGTTCTAACATAACACCGACAAATCTCTAATTTTGTCTATCAAGGTCGACGAAATATTAATTTATCAAAGTTGAAATATGGACACATTCCTTTTGTTAAAAGAAATTGTCTCGATACCAATTATAGGTCATATCAAGGACCGTTGACAGAGACTGGCTAACCATGTTAACCCGGTGTCCATTTTTCATTGCATTTCGACCTTAGGTGGAACGACTTTGAATTCCGGAGATTATTATAGCAAAGTAATATTAAAATTTTGCTATCCCAAGAATGCAATAATTCCTCTCTCTGTCAATATTAAAGACCTTTAACACCATAATTTTATTTTCTACGCTATCCAACAGGACGCGGAAAAACCTTCCGTTGGTTGGCTAAAGAGGAAAATAGCAAAATGCTACAAAACTCAAATATTTGGCTAAATTCGGAAACCGAAAAACATCACAAATACGAGTCGTTGCTAATACCTACCTATTTTGGATATCTCTTTATATACTGTATGATCGCCTGTGCTCCAAATAACACATGCAAGACACGATAATAAGTCTAACTTTCTCTTTAACAAGTCCTAATCAAAATAGGAAACCAAGTTAGACACTATAAAAATTTATGTATAAAACTACACAATCAATAGTTAAATTAAATATGCAAGATGTGAAGAATATTATCCTTTTTCGTATCACCAGGTCCCATGACAATTCTCGCAAATAAACGTGCGGTAGTGGTACGCATCCAAACATCTACAAATTATTATCAGTCTGAATACTACTTCAGGCATAGTACTGTACAAACTCATAAGCATACACTAGCGTTCAAAACACTATAATTAGAGATAATTGATCTTTTCCCTCCGTCCTTATCAAAACACTACAATTAGAGATAACGAGTCCACATACGTGGCTCTTAGTTACCACACTAATGTGTTTTGTGTTAATCTAAAATGGATTAACCTTATCACTTAACAAAAATGGGTCCCACTAATATGTGGTCAGCCATATCCACAAAGCCTTGTAATATATAACATTTTTTGGATTCTTGGAAAGGCTAGTCGGTTTTTGATCGGTGAAAATGGTGTGATTGGATGGAGAGAGTAATTTTGAGGGACAAATGGCAGTGAAACAAGCTTCAAGAAATGGGGCCCACAACCGCATGCATGCCACGTTTACTCATCGTTTCTCGTGTATCGCTTTTTCTATGATTTATAAAAGGATACCATTATTAACGGGAGTGATACCGATTTAGCTATCTGATAGTCAAAATCTGTTATCATTTATTTGTCATATATGGATTGGTATCCCAACATGTAATACTGTATCTCTTTATAAATAGTGGCTTTTTCGTTTTCATTTGATTATGCCATTGTGGTTGTCTTTATCTGGATTAGGTGTCATATTCTCTGATCACTTAAATCTGGATGTCCAATGAGAGACAGGATAGACTGTGGGTGATGCCCCTGTCAAAAAATGCACTACAGTAATTAGGAGTAAAAATGGTGAACTTTTCCGTCACGTATAGAGCAAATATGCCATTCGCCTACTTGCAACCAAGGTTTGAGAAACATGTCACGATTCAGGTCACGGCCACGTTATAACGCGTTTTAATGGGTGTGAGCATGTTTCGGACAAAAAACGTGTTATTTAGGGGGAAAAAAGCATTTTTTATATGTTGTTCTGAAATAAAGGGCCTTATAATGGTTAAATAGAAAATAATAAAGAATTATGATTTGAAATTCCCATCTAACAGTTACAACGTGCGTAAAAACAGGGAAAATATTTTGCTCTAACAGCGCTAGAGCATTTTTATGAACTAGTAGTGTTGTGGCCGTTGGATACTATAGATGTGATGTCAGCAGAAGAGAAGAAACATGCCATGACATCACATCTATAGTATCCAACGGCCACAAAACTGCTAGTTCAAACGCTGCTAGAGCAAAATCGTCTTCTGAAAACAGTTATGACGTTTCCTATGTATCAGTATTTTATTCTTTTATTTTTTAAATATTAATTGTAATTTTTTAGTATTTAATTTAAAGTATAAAAAATTGTAAGAAAATATTTTTATATTCTTTTTTTCTTAAAAACGGTTATAACTTACGTGAAAACGGGAAAAATGGTCTAAAAAATTTGTTTTAAAATGTTATTTAGAAGGAAAAAACATAAAATTCAATTTTAGAAAAACAGTTATAACATGCGTGAAAATGGGTCTAAATAACGCCGTTATTTCCTATTTATCGTTAAGATATAGACACAAATGTTGGTGACCTTCACGGACATGCTACATAGGCGTGGCCGTTTTAACGGCCGTTTTTTCAAAAATAACAACCGTTTTCCAAATCTAGCAACTTAAATTCTTGAATCTGGATTCAGATTTAGGTTCAAATAGGGTTCACTATTTCTAAGGTAGAAACACAGAGAATAGAGTGGTAAATAGCACCGCCGATTTATAACAATGTCAAGAATGTATTTTTAAAATATTAATAATTTTTTAGTATTTAATTTAAAGTATAAAAAATTGTAAGAAAATATTTTTATATTCTTTTTTCTTAAACATGGTTATAATTGACGTGAAAAACGGGAAAAATAGTTTAAAAAATTTGTGTTAAAATGTTATTTAGAAGGAAAAAACATAAAATTCAATTTTAGAAAAACAGCTATAACATGCGTGAAAACGGTTAACGGGTCTAAATAACGCCGTTATTTCCTATTTATTGGTAAAATATAGACACGGGTATCGGTGACCTTCACGGACATGCTACATAGGCGTGGCCGTTTTAACAACCGTTTTTTCAAAAATAACAGCCGTTTTTCAAACCTTCCGACTTAAATTCTTGAATCTGTATTCAGATTTAGGTTCAAATGGGGTTCACCATTTCTAAGGTAGAAACACGGAGAATAGAGTGGTAAATAGCACCGCTGATTTATAAATATTTGTAATCAACTATACGAGTTACAACAGACTCGGTCACGAACACATTTACCCTTGTTTTAAAGGCTGTTTAGATGTCCGTGAAATCGTAGTAAGAACGCATAACTATATAGTAATACAGAGTTGAGCTGCAGATGTTGGCGCAATTCTGGTGATACTGTAATACAGAGTTGAGCTGGTAGAAGAAAATTTATGTATTGTGTTTCTGGTAAATAGATGGTTATTTAAGTATTACAAATTTAATTTTGTATCTGAATTCTCAATTTTAAAAAAAAAATATCCAATATGTACCACAACTCAGAATTAGAATTGTCAACGAGATGTCATACAACTCTTCCCATTGTTGTCAACGAGATGTCATACAACTCTAACCATAGTTGTCGAAGAATGTCCTACAACCCAAACAACGGTAGTGTATGAGTTATTTTCACAACCCAGGTATGGGTTGTGTTAGGCATTAAGATCAAGTTTCAAAATACTTTGACAACTGAAACAAACATTGTACAAGACTAAACCACAACTATCTTTACGACTCATCTGAAGAGTTGTATAGATTGGAGGACTTTGTACAACCCCCTTATGCAACCTATGGAAAAACGTTGTCGTATATGTACGACAACTGATTTTTGGGGTTATAGATTACTGTTTTTCCCGTAGTGTATTTTATTCAGATAGTGTACCAAAATCTTATCTATGGATGGATAACACATTTAGAAAAATCAGATCACACATTGCCGACCTGCAAGTTACAATTTTTAAGAGTCACGTATGACAATTAGTTTTATAGCCCAATGACTGTGCTCAACTTCCAGTATACCGCCATACTTATGGACTGCTTGGTAACAGTCGATAACTTGGACGGAATTTGTTTGTGGAGGAGTCTGTTGCTGTTGATAACGGCAATGGGAGTGTTGTTGGACCTGCTGGTGGTGACGTTGTGGAGCGCTGGCCTGGCGCAAGTTTTCAACCATATCAAAACCCTCAATCCCAACTTTCGATAGGTCTCTTCGCAGTGCCATCTCGTACCTGATAAAAAGCTGTAAACCTTAAAAATATGAACTTGGAACTCAAACTAATTGCTTAAAATTCTTGTTTGCTTATTATACTAAGCACTTTCACTTACTCCATTTATATAGTTGTGGTTAATGCAGCTTACCCATTTATTCTCGAACATCTCTTTGGTATGTTGTTGACCGAGGGTGATTCTGAGCAAAAACTGAACCCATCCATTGAACCACATGTGTTCCTTGTATACACACATTGGATTTTGTTCTGCCTCCAATCTTTTAAGGGCATTCCGTTTCTGGTATAAAAAAGTGAATTCAGACAGTACTTGGGAAAAGGAAATTAATCCACGTTTATCAGGCTCCTGCAAAGGGATTCCGTTATTCACTTGCTTAAGCATGCTAACCAAAACCAAAAGAGTCGAAGAGCACATTCATAATCTCTTTGAGAGGTAGATCCACAGCTCCAAACACCGTAAATTATAAAATTTAAGCAGCTGATTGTCTAATATATGGGGAGCTCCACCTAAAGCCTGGGTGCATCCGAAAGAGAAAAAGAGAGACAGCTTTCAAATAATATTCACACTGCCAGATACCACGTTGCCATTAACAAGAATTATAAGAAAAAAAATATCAGAGCTTAATGCGAAAATGGGATAGGCGACGTCGGTCAGACTGTACTTACACTGCCAAAACATAAAAGCAACAATTTATTAACTATGAATCGGCAAGTAACTATATGTGTTTGTTATGCATCACTTTGGCAGGCAGAAGTAGCAACAACATGGGATCTGGATTCATACTATGAATCCTTGCAAAAGAGGCAAACGATACATTTGTCAAAACAGATCCAAGTCGATGCCTATGGACAGTCAGGTGGTTGCATTGCAGCATACCAACTTCCTTGGGTTGACGAAAGGTGGGTGCACTTAGGTACTCAGCTAGTGGCATCCCCAGGAAATTGTGGTGCAAAAAATGCCACACCAAGGGTAAAATGTTGTTTTTTAAGTTTAGCTTGATACACTCCTTATTTACATTATATGGGTTTCACACAGAGCCGATCCTGTGTCTAGAAGGGCCCTGTGCGAAAATTTTCCTAGGGCCTTTTACAATGTCGAATATTTTGTAACAACAATAAACAAAAAAAAGATCAATAATTTTTATTTAGTTTGTAAGATTATCGACGATACCAAAGAAAAATTTACGACTAAATAATGGTATTAATGCGTATTTTATATAGAAAAAAATGAAAGTATTAAATAAGAACTTTTTTTTTTCTCGATGTCAATAAGAATACCCAATAATAACATAAATGATAGTAAGTTTACTCTTGGGAGGTAATGGTATTAAGTTAAATATGGTCAAATTTAAATTTAAATCAACAACAAATTGATTGCTTAGTGGATGGACTGTTTAAGTATAGCCCCCATAGGTTGTGTGTTCGAGTTCTGCCAGGGCAAAGATTTTTTTATTTTTTTTTGGCTGGAAAAAAAGGCCCTCGGCAGAGTTGGGCCCTGTGCGGTCGCACACCTTGCACACCCTCAGGGCCGGCTCTGGTTTCACACATATGCAGACAACACTCAACAATATCCATGTCCTGGGCGCTCATAATGCATCAGCTAACAACAAAAAACAGGAGTGAAGAAATGGTTTTTCAAAGCTTCTAGATTTAGGTGGTTTATTGTCTCACAATTGTGTAGACATATTGATTCTTCATTAAGTATTTATATGTATCAGTACAAATACAAGAGAAGGATTCAAAACCTTAACCTAAGAGCAGATTCTATGGCAATAAACAAAAATAAAAATTTGTTTATCCACGTGGATGAACAAACTGCATTCTCCACTATAGGAAACAAGGAAAAATGAACAAATCTTATATTTTATGGTCCCACTAGTGATTTTATTAATATAAACTAATAAGAGTTAGGTCCCACTGACGATTTTATTAATATAAATTGGGTCCCACATGATTATTTAATAATAAAACAAATAATAAAATATAAACCTGGAGAGAGAATTTGTTATGGGCGTTGGAAGCACGAAAGCTGGCGTCCTAGTAGAGAACGCGCGACAGAGCTGAGAACGCGGGCATCATCGTTGTTGACGCCAACGTTATTTGGGATAACGCGCTATTAGCCTAGTCGCGTGTCAGTTGTGGTGACTCAATGTTCAAATGAACAGATATGTTCATTTGAACATCCATTTTCTTGGTTTGTTCATCCCATAGTGGGATCAAAATGAACAAACTATGAGTTTGTTCATCCCATAGGAATTGCTCTAACAGATAAAGCGAGTTTACAGGTAAGTTAACAGGACTTGTTACAATAACCAAAAGTACATAAGATTCGGATTTACAACGTTTCAGTAACTATACACCTAAAGACTTGCACTAAACTTGGACTAGAGGTGCAGCTGTGCTGTCACAGTTGCTGAATGTATATACACATCCAATACCCCCTCAAGTTGGAGCGTGAGGAGAATCTGGACAAATGCCCAACTTGATTGCAAGACGCCGAAAATGATCCACTTCAAGTGGCTTCGTAAAAAGGTCTGCTAATTGTACTGCAGACGGAATATGCATTGGTTTAATGAGGCCAGAAAGAAGTTTCTCACAGAAAAAATAACAATCGATTTTGATATGTTTAGTTCGTTCATGAAAAACTGGATTTTCAGAGATGTGAATAGCAACTTGATTTTCGCAGTAAACTGGAATGGGTTTCGGAATGTTGATACGCATATCAGTGAACAAATAATGTAACCATTGCAGTTCAGAAGTGAGCTTGGCGAGAGATCTATCTTCTGCCTCAGCGGAAGATTGAGATACAATTGGTTGTTTCTTGGATTTCCAAGAGATAAGACTATTTCCTAACATAGAAAAATACCATGTGGTGGATCGACGAGTAGTGGGACAACCTGCCCAATCAGAATCAGTATATCTTGCGAGAGATAAATTACTATTGGCTGAAAGAAAGATGCCTTGACTAACAATGCCTTTAAGATAATGGACTACACGATGTGCAACATCCAGGTGACCAAAACATGGTTGCTGCATGAATTGACTTAAATAGTTAAATGAAAAAGTGATATCAGGGCGAGTCACTTGAAGGTAAAGAAGTCGACCTATTAGACGACGATAAATACTAGGATCAGATAGAGGAGCACCTGATGATGGAAGGAGTTTTAGATGTTGTTCCATTGGAGATGGAGCAACCTTAGCACCTAAAAGACCAGAATCATTAACAATGTCAAGAATGTATTTTTAATATATTAATAATTTTTAGTATTTAATTTTAAGTATAAAAAATTGTAAGAAAATATTTTTATATTCTTTTTTCTTAAAAATGGTTATAACTGATGTGAAAAACGGGAAAAATAGTTTAAAAAACTTGTGTTAAAATGTTATTTAGAAGGAAAAAAACATAAAATTCAATTTTAGAAAAACAGTTATAACATGCGTGAAAACGGTTATAACGGGTCTAAATAACGCCATTATTTTCTATTTATCGGTAAAATATAGACACGGGTATCGGTAACCTTCACGGACATGTTACATAGGCGTGGCCGTTTTAACGGCTGTTTTTTCAAAAATAACAGCCGTTTTCCAAATCTTGCAACTTAAATTCTTGAATCTGGATTCAGATGTAGGTTCAAATGGGGTCCACTATTTCTAAGTTAGAAACACGGAGAATAGAGTGGTAAATAGCACCCCCGATTTATAAATATTTATAATCAACTATCCGAGTTACAGCGGACTCGGTCACGAACACAGTTACCCTTGTTTTAAAGGCTGTTTAGATAGATGTATGTGAAATCGTAGTAAGAACGCATAACTATTTTATTCAGATAGTGTACTAAAATCTTATCTATGGATGGATAACACATTTAGAAAAATCAGATCACTCATTGCCGACCTCCAGGTTACAATTTTTAAGAGTCACGTATGACAATTATTTTTATAGTGCAATTACTGTTTTCAACTTCCAGTATACCGCCATACTTATGGACTGCTTCGTAACAGTCGATAACTTGGACGAAATTTGTTTGTGGAGGAGTCTGTTGCTGTCGATAACGGCAATGGGAGTGTTGTTGGACGACCTGCTGGTGGTAACGTTGTGGAGCGCTGGCCTGGCGCAAGTTCTCAACCATACCAAAACCCTCAAATCCAATTTTCGATAAGTCTGTTTGCCGTGCCATCAGATCACAACTGATGGAAGCTATATTTAAAAAAACTTGAAAAATATGAAGTTGAAACTCAGTACAATTGCTTGTTTTATTATACTAAAACATTTTCACTTATACTCCCTTTATATAGTTGTGGTAAATGTAGCTTACTCATTTATTCTCGAACATTCTCTTTGGTATGTTGTTGGCCGAGGGTGATTCTGTGCAAAAACTGAACCCCAACCATTGAACCACGAGTTTGTTGTGATTTGGTTGGAAATATATCTACACTGGATTTTGTTCTGCCACCAATCTTTTAAGGGCATTCCTTTCATGTAAAGTGTTTAACTATAATTTTTATGTGAAGTGTTTATTCTCTACATGACTCCAATTCACACAATATCTCTCTCTGTAGAACGGTAAAGTGTTTAACTATAATTTTTATGAACTAATATTCAAGATTTGACAGCACCCTGATTTCTACGTGGAAGAAACATCAGCTTCCATTCAAAAAATTCTCAATCGAAAGGTCACTGTATTACAGCAGTAAAGTCACAAGCTGAATCCAAAACTTGCTTGCACCATATTTTTTACCGACATTATGTAAATTCAGACAGTACTTACGAAGAGGAAATCAAACCACGTTTATCAAGTTCCTGCAAAGGGATTCTGCATGCTAACCAAAACTAAAAGGAGTCAAAGGGCACGTTAATCTCATCAATCGTTTCAGGGTGCAGACTGTTTTCTCAATGGATAAAAAGAGTTCAGGGTGCACACAGGGAAACTACAACCCTGCTAATCATGTTCAATGTATTCTGAATTGAAACCGAAATCAACAGTGAGAGATTGATGCAACAGGGAGCAACAGCTAAAATAACAAATTTTGATAAATCTCATAGTAGCTGAGAAAGAGATTTCGGCATCTACAAATATTTCCTCCGCAAAAATACACAATAATAATGTTGTACTGCAAAGTATAAGAAACAAAAAATGACAAGGAGCTTGTAGCATATTTCTATATCGAAGAATTCTACAATCACGCAAGTTTATAATCCATCAAAAAGCACCTGAAAAGAGTGTTTGAATTAATTACAATAATCAAATGCAAATGGGAAATAATACTTAGATTACACTGATAGTAATAACAAATAACTCAATAAACTTAGTAGAGGCATGTATGAGATACGCTGAGCTAAAGGTAATATTGCCTGCTACTCCTCTGAGATGCTATAGCAATTAACAAATTACCTCCAGGATACAACTATCATTTAGTTCTCCTCTATGTGTAGCATACACAGAGAGAACCCTTAGAACTTGGCAGCAGAAATGAAAAACAAAAATACAAGTCGAAACTCAAACAGTTTCAGAGAAATGTAAAACTAATTTATTTTTTCTGTAAACTATGATTGTTTCTGTAAACAAAGAAATAGTGTTACAAAATTATGTTTCTGTAAACTACAACTTGTTTTAGTGAAGAACTCTACTTTTCTGTGATATAAAAGAAACGTAAAATAAGAACTTAATTATTTCTGAAAGCAGGAGAGAAGAAGAAGAAAGAGAACAAAAAAAATGTTTGTTCTGATGCAAGTTCAGAACGAAAAATTCATCTCGTATTTATAGCACAAGAAAAGAATATTTGAAACGTTCGAAAACAATTCGAATCCAATGCACGACAAGATCCGTGAAACACGCGTCTCGAACGTTACAAAAGGTAAGGTAAAAAATCGCGTTAAAAGAACAGTGCAAACGCGTTCAAAATTTTCGAGATTCTTCTCGAGGAAAACAGTATGTACAGGTGTCAAGAACACCGTGTGACACGCGTGGAAAAAGATGCTTCTCGAGGCTGTCGGATATCCAAAACCGAATAAAATTCTTTACATGTGTGGGAGAAACGAGTGGAAATTTTCAGTAAAAAGAAAGGGTCGGATACACCCACACCCACACCCACACCCACACCCACACCCACGCCCACGCCCTCGCCCTCGCCCGAGCCGAGCCGAGCCGAGCGAGCGTGCGTGCTTCTGTGCGAAGCACCGCGCGAACGGGAAAGGCAATAAGAAATGCAATAAGGTTTAGGCAACCTTGCCATAGTCTAGGGCTTTCCCCATACACAAAGGTCTAAAGACCCAAAGGGCCATGCCCTTAAGGCTAAACCAATGCTATTTAAGTCTAAAACTCTTAGTGTTTTAGTCTATATGGGACTAATGTTTTATTCATTCACATGAAAAAAAATCTAGGGAGCAATAGGTCTTGGGATCAAAACATGGTCCATGCATTTTTTGATTAAAAACAAAACATTGTTTTTTCTAACAATCCCCCACATGAATAATAAAACATGTCGATAAAACACGATAAAACATAAGGCAACAAAATAGGCTAAGGTGTCCCAAAGATTGAACCTTAACTTAGTGAGAGGTTACCTGAACCGCTTGTTGATACGGTGAACGCAATGTCTTGAACCTCCAACAATGAATGCAATTCAGAAATAACAGCCACACTTGATGCCTCAACCGAAGAAAACAGCTGCCAAGCTCTTGCGGTTGTGCCCATTTTGGCCGTGGGCTAAAATCCCGGACTTAATGAATGTCTCTAGAGAATCATCTCAAATTCTCATAGGAAGCGGCCACACTTCCAACATCCACAAAGGTGGGTCCATAAAGAGTGTCCTGCCACACCCCGCTTTAATCAAAGCCATGGAACCCATTAAGATCTCAAAAGATCATCCTGTAAATCTGCAGGCTGCACTATCACATGATTACACCATAGGGAGGGACAAAGATAGTGCTTTACCAATATCACCATAAATTAGTTGTCTCATTGAACCTTGATCTTGGAAATCCAATCACAAGGTTGAGTATCCTTCATGGTGATTTATTCTATGAGCTTAAGTCCCATCCCCCTCGATGTGGATTTAACTTCCTCTCTGGTTAAGCCTTTCGTCAAAGGATCTGCAAGATTATCTTTGGATTTTACAAAGTCTATCGAGATAATACCAGTAGAGAGTAGTTGTTTCACCGTCTTGTGTCTTCTTCGTATATGTATAGACTTTCCGTTGTATACATTGTTCTTTGCGCAACCAAGAGCAGCTTTACTGTCACAATGGATTGCGATTGAAGACACAGGCTTGGGCCAGAGTGGAATTCCTCCCAGGAAACATCGCATCCATTCAGCTTCCTCTCCATCTTTTTCCAAGGCTATAAATTCAGACTCCATAGTGGATTTAGCTATACATGTATGTTTGGTAGACTTCCATGAGACACATGCACCTCCAAGTAAGAAGATGTACCCACTAGTAGACTTGCACTCTTCTGAGTCTGATATCCAGTTGGCATCACAATACCCTTCCAGTACAGCAGGATACTTCCCAAAACTTAAGCAATAGTTTGAGGTCCCTCTCAGGTAACGTAAAACTCTGAAGAGAGCATTCCAGTGATCCTTCCTGGTTGCAAGTATACCTGCTTAATCTACTCACAGAGTAAGCAATATCAAGTCTTGTACAGTTCATCAAATACATAAGACAACCAATAATGCGAGAATACTCAAGTTGATCAATACCCTTACCCTTGTTCTTTTTCAATTTACAAGTGGGATCAAAAGGAGTAGATGCAGGTTTAGCATTTTCATAATTAAATCTCTTTAGTACGGTTTCAGCATAATGAGATTGACTAAGACTATATCCATCAGACATCTTTCTCGATTTTCATCCCTAAGATTACATCAGTAGGGCCTAAGTCTTTCATGTCAAAATTATCTCTAAGCATGCTTTTAATGGTATTAATAATATCAAGGTTACTTGCCTAATATGAGCATATCATCAACATATAGGCATACAATAACATGAGAATCATTCCACAGATTTAATGTAAACACATTTATCAGATTCATTAACCTTGAAGCCATTAATTATCATAACATGATCAAATTTTTCATGCCACTGTTTAGGTGCTTGTTTTAAACCGTAAAGAGATTTGTTTAACTTGCATACTTTGTTTTCATAACCTTTTACTATAAAGCCTTCAGGTTGATCCATATAAATTTCTTCATTCAATTCACCATATAGAAAAGCAGTTTTAACATCCATCTGATGTATATGCAAATCATAAATTGAAGCAATAGCAATCAACATTCTAATCGAGGTGATTCTAGAGACTGGTGAATAGGTATCAAAGAAATCTACTCCTTCCTGTTGTCTATAGCCTTTAGCTACCAACCTAGCTTTATATTTATCTATAGTTCCATCTGTTCTAAGTTTCCTTTTGAACACCCATTTGCAACCTATGGATTTACTTCCAGGAGGCAAGTCTACAAGCTCCCAAGTTTCGTTTTGCTGAATGGACTCCCATTCATTTAATGAAGCTTCTTCCCAGAAAGGAGCTTCTGGAGAAGTCATAGCTTCCTTGTAGGTTTGGGGTTCAGACTCTACCGTAAGAGTCAAAAAATCTGGGCCAAAACTTGTTTCAGTTCTAACCCTCTTACTTCTTCTTGGTTCAGTCTCATACTCTAAAGTTGGGGTTTGACTAGTCGATGGAACATCCGAGAGGTCATCATGGACCCTTTTCGAGGTCCAGACCTTAAAGGAAATATGTGTTCATAAAACACAAAGATCTCTAGATTCCAATATGGTATTCTCACCAATGTTATTATGGTCGAATCGATGACCATAAACCTGTGTGCAATTGTATGCTCAGGATACCCTAAGAAAACACAGTCGACTGTTTTAGGACCTATTTTAGTTTTCTTGGGATGAGGAATGGCCACCTTGGCCAAACACCCCCACACTTTAAAGTATGCATAGGAAGGTTGTTTACCATTCCACAATTCGTAGGGAGTTTTATCTGATTTTTTAAATGGAACTCGGTTCAAAATATAGCATGCCGAGAGGATAGCTTCCCCCCACAAGTTCGAAGATAACCCTGAACTTGTCAACATAGCATTTACCATATCTATGAGTGTTCTATTTTTTTCTTTCGGCTACACCATTCGATTCAGGTGAATATGGTGCAGTGGTTTCATGAATGATTCCATTATTTTTACAAAACTCTCCTATGGGTATCACATACTCACCGCCACGGTCAGACCTAAGAGTTTTAATCTTAACTCCTTTTTGGTTTTCTACTTCAAGTTTATAAAACTTGAAAGCCTCTAAGGCCTCATCTTTACTTCTAAGAAGATGAACTGACAAGATCGTGAGTAATCATCTATGAAAGTGATATACCATTTTCTACCACCTCTTGTTGGTGTTGATTTCAAGTCTCCTAAATCCGAGTGTATTAATTCCAAAGGAACTGTTCTACGTTCAACACTTTTATTAAATGGTTTTCTTGCATATTTAGATTCAACATAGATTTCACATCTTTGTTTTTTATCAAAGTTTATTTTTGGTATGCAACCTAAATTAGCAAGTCTTTCTAGCGATTTGAAATTAACATGCCCAAGTCTATCATGCCAAACATGTGAGGAGTCACAAACATAAACAGAAGAAGATGCATTAACATTCAATTTCAAATCGCTACACTAAGCTTAATCATGTTATCGGTAACATAACCTTTTCCTACGAATTCACCATGCTTAGAAATCACAACAAAGATTGGACTCAACAACAATTTTAAAACCTTTTCCTAACAGATGGTTTCTGAGATAAGATTTTTGCATATGTCTGGGACGTAGAATACGTCATTCAATGCGAGAGTTTTTCCTGAAGTTAGCTTCAGTTCGACCTTGCCTTTCCCCACCACTTTCGCGGTGGAAGAGTTTCCCATGAACAGTTTCTCATCATCTCCTACTATGGCATAGGAGGAGAAAGCATTTCGAATTTACAGACATGCTTGGTGGCTCCAGAATCAAGCCACCAGTCTCTCACATTAGTCATACTAGAGACAAGGTCGACTTCAGACACCATGCCAGTGAAATATCCAGAGTCCTCTACTATGTTTGCCTTATTTTTCTGTTTTGGATCATATTTGATCCTTTTAGGGGCCTTACAATCTTTAGCCATATGTCCAGGTTTACCACAATTAAAACAGTCGCCTTTGATGGTGTGCTTAGTGACACCACCTCTAGGCTTAAAATTGTTACCTCTGGGTTTTCGACGTCTGTTACGTCTATTACCCATTTTGCTGGATTCTCCAGGAATTTTCTTTGAAGCAGCTTTATCGTCCAAAACATGAGCTTTGTTGGACATGTTTTTGCTCAACATCATGCTCTTGTCCTTGCTGCACATAAGCTCCTCAACCTGGATCTTTTTGCCAAGCTCCACCATGGTGATTTCACGAGTCTTGTGTCGCAGCCTCCTCTTGTATTCGCTCCATGAGGGTGGAAGCTTTTCAATCACAAAATTCGATACTTGTAGAGCTTCATCAAAAGTCATGCCTTCAGCAAGAATCTCGCTGATGAGGAGTTGAAGTTCGACGAACTGTTCTACCACAGGCTTTTCGTCAGTCATGTTGTATTCTAAGAACTTAGCCATCAAGAACTTCTTACTTCCAAAGCAGCTTCAAAGATGATATTTTTCTTCTAGAGCTTCCCATAAATCAAAAGCATTAAAATTTCTTTTGCATTATAGAAGTCGTACAAAGAGTCATCAAGACAATTAAGAATATGATTCTTGCACGAGTAATTCTTCCTATTCCACCTTTCCAGTTTTATCTTCATTACCACGGTGATGAAGTCTTTCTGAGGGTCTATTTAAAGCAAGTCCATCTAACCTTTGGTCGTTTAGGAAGAATAACATTTTAGACTGCCATCTCTTAAAGTCCTTACCACCGAACTTTGGTGGTCTTTCTACGGTATTTTTCCCATGTTCTTACAAAGAATTACAATATCACAAACTTACAATATTACAATAAGGCAAGTATTACCTTTAGATTGTTTGAATTAATTACAATAATCAAATGCAAATGGGAAATAATACTTAGATTACACTGATAGTAGTAACAAATAACTCAATAAACTTAGTAGAGGCACGTATGAGATACGCTGAGCTAAAGGTAATATTGCCTGCTACTCCTCTGAGATGCTATAGCAATTAACAAATTACCTCCAGGATACAACTACTATTAGTTCTCCTCTATGTGTAGCATACACAGAGAGAACCCTTAGAACTTGGCAGCAGAAATGAAAAACAAAAATACAAGTCGAAACTCAAACAGTTTCAGAGAAATGTAAAACTAATTTATTTTTTATGTAAACTATGATTGTTTCTGTAAACAAAGAAATAGTGTTACAAAATTATGTTTCGTAAACTACAACTTGTTTTAGTGAAGAACTCAACTTTTCGTGATATAAAAGAAACGTAAAATAAGAACTTAATTATTTCTCAAAGCAAAGAGAGAGAAGAAGAAGAAAGAGAACAAAAAAATGTTTGTTCTGATGCAAGTTCAGAACGAAAAATTCATCTCGTATTTATAGCACAAGAAAAGAATATTTGAAACGTTCGAAAAACAATTCGAATCCAATGCACGACAAGATCCGTGAAACACGCGTCTCGAACGTTACAAAAGGTAAGGTAAAAAATCGCGTTAAAAGAACAGTGCAAACGCGTTCAAAATTTTCGAGATTCTTCTCGAGGAAAACAGTATGTACAGGTGTCAAGAACACCGTGTGACACGCGTGGAAAAAGATGCTTCTCGAGGCTGTCGGATATCCAAAACCGAGAAGGCAAAGAATAAAATTCTTTACATGTGTGGGAGAAACGAGTGGAAATTTTCAGTAAAAAGAAAGGGTCGGATAAACCCACACCCACACCCACACCCACTCCCACTCCCACGCCCACGCCCACGCCCACGCCCGAGCCCGAGCCGAGCCGAGCGAGCGTGCGTGCTTCTGTGCGAAGCACCGCGCGAACGGGAAAGGCAATAAGAAATGCAATAAGGTTTAGGCAACCTTGCCATAGTCTAGGGCTTTCCCCATACACAAAGGTCTAAAGACCCAAAGGGCCATGCCCTTAAGGCTAAACCAATGCTATTTAAGTCTAAAACTCTTAGTGTTTTAGTCTATATGGGACTAATGTTTTATTCATTCACATGAAAAAACATCTAGGGAGCAATAGGTCTTGGGATCAAAACATGGTCCATGCATTTTTTGATTAAAAACAAAACATTGTTTTTTCTAACAATCCCCCACATGAATAATAAAACATGTCGATAAAACACGATAAAACATAAGGCAACAAAATAGGCTAAGGTGTCCCAAAGATTGAACCTTAACTTAGTGAGAGGTTACCTGAACTGCTTGTTGATACGGTGAACGCAATGTCTTGAACCTCCAACAATGAATGCAATTCAGAAATAACAGCCACACTTGATGCCTCAACCGAAGAAAACAGCTGCCAAGCTCTTGCGGTTGTGCCCATTTTGGCCGTGGGCTAAAATCCCGGACTTAATGAATGTCTCTAGAGAATCAGCTCAAATTCTCATAGGAAGCGGCCACACTTCCAACATCCACAAAGGTGGGTCCATAAAGAGTGTCCTGCCACACCCCGCTTTAATCAAAGCCATGGAACCCATTAAGATCTCAAAAGATCATCCTGTAAATCTGCAGGCTGCACTATCACATGATTACACCATAGGGAGGGACAAAGATAGTGCTTTACCAATATCACCATAAATTAGTTGTCTCATTGAACCTTGATCTTGGAAATCCAATCACAAGGTTGAGTATCCTTCATGGTGATTTATTCTATGAGCTTAAGTCCCATCCCCTCGATGTGGATTTAACTTCCTCTCTCTTAACCTTTCGTCAAAGGATCTGCAAGATTATCTTTGGATTTTACAAAGTCTATCGAGATAATACCAGTGAGAGTAGTTGTTTCACCGTCTTGTGTCTTCTTCGTATATGTATAGACTTTCCGTTGTATACATTGTTCTTTGCGCAACCAAGAGCAGCTTTACTGTCACAGTGGATTGCGATTGAAGACACAGGCTTGGGCCAGAGTGGAATTCCTCCCAGGAAACATCGCATCCATTCAGCTTCCTCTCCATCTTTTTCCAAGGCTATAAACTCGACTCCATAGTGGATTTAGCTATACATGTCTGTTTGGTAGACTTCCATGAGACACATGCACCTCCAAGTAAGAAGATGTACCCACTAGTAGACTTGCACTCTTCTGAGTCTGATATCCAGTTGGCATCACAATACCCTTCCAAGACACAGGATACTTCCCAAAACTTAAGCAATAGTTTGAGGTCCCTCTCAGGTAACGTAAAACTCTGAAGAGAGCATTCCAGTGATCCTTCCCTGGGTTGCAAGTATACCTGCTTAATCTACTCACAGAGTAAGCAATATCAGGTCTTGTACAGTTCATCAAATACATAAGACAACCAATAATGCGAGAATACTCAAGTTGATCAATACCCTTACCCTTGTTCTTTTTCAATTTACAAGTGGGATCAAAAGGAGTAGATGCAGGTTTAGCATTTTCATAATTAAATCTCTTTAGTACGGTTTCAGAGAGAATGAGATTGACTAAGACTATATCCATCAGACATCTTTTTGATTTTCATCCCTAAGATTACATCAGTAGGGCCTAAGTCTTTCATGTCAAAATTATCTCTAAGCATGCTTTTAATGGTATTAATAATATCAAGGTTACTGCCTAATATGAGCATATCATCAACATATAGGCATACAATAACATGAGAATCATCCACAGATTTAATGTAAACACATTTATCAGATTCATTAACCTTGAAGCCATTAGTTATCATAACATGATCAAATTTTTCATGCCACTGTTTAGGTGCTTGTTTTAAACCGTAAAGAGATTTGTTTAACTTGCATACTTTGTTTTCATAACCTTTTACTATAAAGCCTTCAAAGTTGATCCATATAAATTTCTTCATTCAATTCACCATATAGAAAAGCAGTTTTAACATCCATCTGATGTATATGCAAATCATAAATTGAAGCAATAGCAATCAACATTCTAATCGAGGTGATTCTAGAGACTGGTGAATAGGTATCAAAGAAATCTACTCCTTCCTGTTGTCTATAGCCTTTAGCTACCAACCTAGCTTTATATTTATCTATAGTTCCATCTGTTCTAAGTTTCCTTTTGAACACCCATTTGCAACCTATGGATTTACTTCCAAGAGGCAAGTCTACAAGCTCCCAAGTTTCGTTTTGCTGAATGGACTCCCATTCATTTAATGAAGCTTCTTCCCAGAAAGGAGCTTCTGGAGAAGTCATAGCTTCCTTGTAGGTTTGGGGTTCGACTCTACCGTAAGAGTCAAAAAATCTGGGCCAAAACTTGTTTCAGTTCTAACCCTCTTACTTCTTCTTGGTTCAGTCTCATACTCTAAAGTTGGGGTTTGACTAGTCGATGGAACATCCGAGAGGTCATCATGGACCCTTTTTCGAGGTCCAGACCTTAAAGGAAATATGTGTTCATAAAACACAGCATCTCTAGATTCCAATATGGTATTCTGACCAATGTTATTATGGTCGAATCGATGACCATAAACCTGTGTGCAATTGTATGCTCAGGATACCCTAAGAAAACACAATCGACTGTTTTAGGACCTATTTTAGTTTTCTTGGGATGAGGAATGGCCACCTTGGCCAAACACCCCCACACTTTAAAGTATGCATAGGAAGGTTGTTTACCATTCCACAATTCGTAGGGAGTTTTATCTGATTTTTTAAATGGAACTCGGTTCAAAATATAGCATGCCGAGAGGATAGCTTCCCCCCACAAGTTCGAAGATAACCCTGAACTTGTCAACATAGCATTTACCATATCTATGAGTGTTCTATTTTTTCTTTTGGCTACACCATTCGATTCAGGTGAATATGGTGCAGTGGTTTCATGAATGATTCCATTATTTTTACAAAACTCTCCTATGGGTATCACATACTCACCGCCACGGTCAGACCTAAGAGTTTTAATCTTAACTCCTTTTTGGTTTTCTACTTCAAGTTTATAAAACTTGAAAGCCTCTAAGGCCTCATCTTTACTTCTAAGAAGATGAACCTGACAGTATCGTGAGTAATCATCTATGAAAGTGATATACCATTTTCTACCACCTCTTGTTGGTGTTGATTTCAAGTCTCCTAAATCCGAGTGTATTAATTCCAAAGGAACTGTTCTACGTTCAACACTTTTATTAAATGGTTTTCTTGCATATTTAGATTCAACACAGATTTCACATCTTTGTTTTTTATCAAAGTTTATTTTTGGTATGCAACCTAAATTAGCAAGTCTTTCTAGCGATTTGAAATTAACATGCCCAAGTCTATCATGCCAAACATGTGAGGAGTCACAAACATAAACAGAAGAAGATGCATTAACATTCAATTTCAAATCAGATACACTAAGCTTAATCATGTTATCGGTAACATAACCTTTTCCTACGAATTCACCATGCTTAGAAATCACAACATTATTGGACTCAAAGAACAATTTTAAAACCTTTTCCTAACAGGATGGTTTCGAGATAAGATTTTTGCATATGTCTGGGACGTAGAATACGTCATTCAATGCGAGAGTTTTTCCTGAAGTTAGCTTCAATTCGACCTTGCCTTTCCCCACCACTTTCGCGGTGGAAGAGTTTCCCATGAACAGTTTCTCATCATCTCCTACTATGGCATAGGAGGAGAAAGCATTTCTGAATTTACAGACATGCTTGGTGGCTCCAAATCAAGCCACCAGTCTCTCACATTAGTCATACTAGAGACAAGGTCGACTTCAGACACCATGCCAGTGAAATATCCAGAGTCCTCTACTATGTTTGCCTTATTTTTCTGTTTTGGATCATATTTGATCCTTTTAGGGGCCCTTACAATCTTTAGCCATATGTCCAGGTTTACCACAATTAAAACAGTCGCCTTTGATGGTGTGCTTAGTGACACCACCTCTAGGCTTAAAATTGTTACCTCTGGGTTTTCGACGTCTGTTACGTCTATTACCCATTTTGCTGGATTCTCCAGGATTTTCATTTGAAGCAGCTTTATCGTCCAAAACATGAGCTTTGTTGGACATGTTTTTGCTCAACATCATGCTCTTGTCCTTGCTGCACATAAGCTCCTCAACCTGGATCTTTTTGCCAAGCTCCACCATGGTGATTTCACGAGTCTTGTGTCGCAGCCTCCTCTTGTATTCGCTCCATGAGGGTGGAAGCTTTTCAATCACAGCCGATACTTGTAGAGCTTCATCAAAAGTCATGCCTTCAGCAAGAATCTCGCTGATGAGGAGTTGAAGTTCGACGAACTATTCTACCACAGGCTTTTCGTCAGTCATGTTGTATTCTAAGAACTTAGCCATCAAGAACTTCTTACTTCCAGCAGCTTCAGCATGATATTTTTCTTCTAGAGCTTCCCATAAATCAAAAGCATTAAAATTTTCTTTTGCATTATAGAAGTCGTACAAAGAGTCATCAAGACAGTTAAGAATATGATTCTTGCACGAGTAATTCTTCCTATTCCACCTTTCCAGTTTATCTTCATTACCACGGTGATGAAGTCTTCTGGATTGTCTATTTAAAGCAAGTCCATCTAACCTTTGGTCGTTTAGGAAGAATAACATTTTAGACTGCCATCTCTTAAAGTCCTTACCACTGAACTTTGGTGGTCTTTCTACGGTATTTTTCCCATGTTCTTACAGCAATTACAATATCACAAACTTACAATATTACAATAAGGCAAGTATTACCTTTAGATTGTTTGAATTAATTACAATAATCAAATGCAAATGGGAAATAATACTTAGATTACACTGATAGTAGTAACAAATAACTCAATAAACTTAGTAGAGGCACGTATGAGATACGCTGAGCTAAAGGTAATATTGCCTGCTACTCCTCTGAGATGCTATAGCAATTAACAAATTACCTCCAGGATACAACTACTGTTAGTTCTCCTCTATGTGTAGCATACACAGAGAGAACCCTTAGAACTTGGCAGCAGAAATGAAAAACAAAAATACAAGTCGAAACTCAAACAGTTTCAGAGAAATGTAAAACTAATTTATTTTTTCTGTAAACTATGATTGTTTCTGTAAACAAAGAAATAGTGTTACAAAATTATGTTTCTGTAAACTACAACTTGTTTTAGTGAAGAACTCTACTTTTCTGTGATATAAAAGAAACGTAAAATAAGAACTTAATTATTTCTGAAAGCAGTAGAGAGAAGAAGAAGAAAAGAAAAAAAATGTTTGTTCTGATGCAAGTTCAAACGAAAAATTCATCTCGTATTTATAGCACAAGAAAAGAATATTTGAAACGTTCGAAAACAATTCGAATCCAATGCACGACAAGATCCGTGAAACACGCGTCTCGAACGTTACAAAAGGTAAGGTAAAAAATCGCGTTAAAAGAACAGTGCAAACGCGTTCAAAATTTTCGAGATTCTTCTCGAGGAAAACACGATATGTACAGGTGTCAAGAACACCGTGTGACACGCGTGGAAAAAGATGCTTCTCGAGGTCATCGGATATCCAAAACCGAGAAGGCAAAGAATAAAATTCTTTACATGTGTGGGAGAAACGAGTGGAAATTTTCAGTAAAAAGAAAGGGTCGGATACACCCACACCCACTCCCACTCCCACGCCCACTCCCACTCCCAAGCCCTCGCCCGAGCCGAGCCGAGCGAGCGAGCGTGCTTCTGTGCGAAGCACCGCGAAACGGGAAAGGCAATAAGAAATGCAATAAGGTTTAGGCAACCTTGCCATAGTCTAGGGCTTTCCCCATACACAAAGGTCTAAAGACCCAAAGGGCCATGCCCTTAAGGCTAAACCAATGCTATTTAAGTCTAAAACTCTTAGTGTTTTAGTCTATATGGGACTAATGTTTTATTCATTCACATGAAAAAACATCTAGGGAGCAATAGGTCTTGGGATCAAAACATGGTCCATGCATTTTTTGATTAAAAACAAAACATTGTTTTTTCTAACAATCCCCCACATGAATAATAAAACATGTCGATAAAACACGATAAAACATAAGGCAACAAAATAGGCTAAGGTGTCCCAAAGATTGAACCTTAACTTAGTGAGAGGTTACCTGAACTGCTTGTTGATACGGTGAACGCAATGTCTTGAACCGCCAACAATGAATGCAATTCAGAAATAACAGCCACACTTGATGCCTCAACCGAGAAAACAGCTGCCAAGCTCTTGCGGTTGTGCCCATTTTGGCCGTGGGCTAAAATCCCGGACTTAATGAATGTCTCTAGAGAATCAGCTCAAATTCTCATAGGAAGCGGCCACACTTCCAACATCCACAAAGGTGGGTCCATAAAGAGTGTCCTGCCACACACCCCGCTTTAATCAAAGCCATGGAACCCATTAAGATCTCAAAAGATCATCCTGTGTAAAATGCAGGCTGCACTATCACATGATTACACCATAGGAGGGACAAAGATAGTGCTTTACCAATATCACCATAAATTAGTTGTCTCATTGAACCTTGATCTTGGAAATCCAATCACAAGGTTGAGTATCCTTCATGGTGATTTATTCTATGAGCTTAAGTCCCATCCCCTCGATGTGGATTTAACTTCCTCTCTCAGTTAACCTTTCGTCAAAGGATCTGCAAGATTATCTTTGGATTTTACAAAGTCTATCGAGATAATACAAGTAGAGAGTAGTTGTTTCACCGTCTTGTGTCTTCTTCGTATATGTATAGACTTCCCGTTGTATACATTGTTCTTTGCGCAACCAAGAGCAGCTTTACTGTCACAGTGGATTGCGATTGAAGACACAGGCTTGGGCCAGAGTGGAATTCCTCCCAGGAAACATCGTATCCATTCATCTTCCTCTCCATCTTTTTCCAAGGCTATAAATTCAGACTCCATAGTGGATTTAGCTATACATGTCTGTTTGGTAGACTTCCATGAGACACATGCACCTCCAAGTAAGAAGATGTACCCACTAGTAGACTTGCACTCTTCTGAGTCTGATATCCAGTTGGCATCACAATACCCTTCCAGTACAGAGGATACTTCCAAAACTTAAGCAATAGTTTGAGGTCCCTCTCGTGTAACGTAAAACTCAAGAGAGCATTCCAGTGATCCTGCCTCTGGTTGCAAGTATACCTGCTTAATCTACTCACAGAGTAAGCAATATCAGGTCTTGTACAGTTCATCAAATACATAAGACAACCAATAATGAGAGAATACTCAAGTTGATCAATACCCTTACCCTTGTTCTTTTTCAATTTACAAGTGGGATCAAAAGGAGTAGATGCAGGTTTAGCATTTTCATAATTAAATCTCTTTAGTACGGTTTCAAAGATAATGAGATTGACTAAGACTATATCCATCAGACATCTTTTCTGATTTTCATCCCTAAGATTACATCAGTAGGGCCTAAGTCTTTCATGTCAAAATTATCTCTAAGCATGCTTTTAATGGTATTAATAATATCAAGGTTACTGCCTAATATGAGCATATCATCAACATATAGGCATACAATAACATGAGAATCATCCACAGATTTAATGTAAACACATTTATCAGATTCATTAACCTTGAAGCCATTAATTATCATAACATGATCAAATTTTTCATGCCACTGTTTAGGTGCTTGTTTTAAACCGTAAAGAGATTTGTTTAACTTGCATACTTTGTTTTCATAACCTTTTACTATAAAGCCTTCAGGTGATCCATATAAATTTCTTCATTCAATTCACCATATAGAAAAGCAGTTTTAACATCCATCTGATGTATATGCAAATCATAAATTGAAGCAATAGCAATCAACATTCTAATCGAGGTGATTCTAGAGACTGGTGAATAGGTATCAAAGAAATCTACTCCTTCCTGTTGTCTATAGCCTTTAGCTACCAACCTAGCTTTATATTTATCTATATTTCCATATGTTCTAAGTTTCCTTTTGAACACCCATTTGCAACCTATGGATTTACTTCCAGGAGGCAAGTCTACAAGCTCCCAAGTTTCGTTTTGCTGAATGGACTCCCATTCATTTAATGAAGCTTCTTCCCAGAAAGGAGCTTCGGAGAAGTCATAGCTTCCTTGTAGGTTTGGGGTTCAGACTCTACCGTAAGAGTCAAAAAATCTGGGCCAAAACTTGTTTCAGTTCTAACCCTCTTACTTCTTCTTGGTTCAGTCTCATACTCTAAAGTTGGGGTTTGACTA
This sequence comes from Papaver bracteatum, assembly GCA_023529315.1. Lineage (NCBI taxonomy): Eukaryota > Viridiplantae > Streptophyta > Magnoliopsida > Ranunculales > Papaveraceae > Papaver > Papaver bracteatum. Next base: position 1,687 of record JAJJWX010004946.1, on the reverse strand, counting down.
GTCGATGGAACATCCGAGAGGTCATCATGGACCCTTTTTCGAGGTCCAGACCTTAAAGGAAATATGTGTTCATAAAACACGGCATCTCTAGATTCCAATATGGTATTCTGACCAATGTTATTATGGTCAGAACTGATGACCATAAACCTGTGTGCAATTGTATGCTCAGGATACCCTAAGAAAACACAGTCGACTGTTTTAGGACCTATTTTAGTTTTCTTGGGATGAGGAATGGCCACCTTGGCCAAACACCCCCACACTTTAAAGTATGCATAGGAAGGTTGTTTACCATTCCACAATTCGTAGGGAGTTTTATCTGATTTTTTAAATGGAACTCGGTTCAAAAATATAGCATGCCGAGAGGATAGCTTCCCCCACAAGTTCGAAGATAACCCTGAACTTTCAACATAGCATTTACCATATCTATGAGTGTTCTATTTTTTTCTTTTGGCTACACCATTCGATTCAGTGAATATGGTGCAGTGGTTTCATGAATGATTCCATTATTTTTACAAAACTCTCCTATGGGTATCACATACTCACCGCCACTTGGTCAGACCTAAGAGTTTTAATCTTAACTCCTTTTGGTTTTCTACTTCAAGTTTATAAAACTTGAAAGCCTCTAAGGCCTCATCTTTACTTAAGAAGATGAACCTGACGAAGATCGTGAGTAATCATCTATGAAAGTGATATACCATTTTCTACCACCTCTTGTTGGTGTTGATTTCAAGTCTCCTAAATCCGAGTGTATTAATTCCAAAGGAACTGTTCTACGTTCAACACTTTTATTAAATGGTTTTATTGCATATTTAGATTCAACACAGATTTCACATCTTTGTTTTTTATCAAAGTTTATTTTTGGTATGCAACCTAAATTAGCAATTCTTTCTAGCGATTTGAAATTAACATGCCCAAGTCTATCATGCCAAACATGTGAGGAGTCACAAACATAAACAGAAGAAGATGCATTAACATTCAATTTCAAATCAGATACACTAAGCTTAATCATGTTATCGGTAACATAACCTTTTCCTACGAATTCACCATGCTTAGAAATCACAACAATATTGACTCAAGAACAATTTTAAAACCTTTTCCTAATGGATGGTTTCGAGATAAGATTTTTGCATATGTCCTGGACGAGAATACGTCATTCAATGCGAGAGTTTTTCCTGAAGTTAGCTTCAGTTTGACCTTTCTTTCCCACCACTTTCGCGGTGGAAGAGTTTCCCATGAACAATTTTTCATCATCTCCTACTATGGCATAGAGGAGAAAGCATTTCTGAATTCTGAGACATGCTTGGTGGCTCCAGAATCAAGCCACCGGTCTCTCACATTAGTCATACTAGAGACAAGGTCGAATTTAGACACCATGCCAGTGAAATATCCAGAGTCCTCTCTATGTTTGCCTTATTTTTCTGCTTTGGATCATATTTGATCCTTTTAGGGGGCCTTGCAAGTCTTTAGCCATATGTCCAAAGTTTACCACAATTAAAACAGTCGCCTTTGATGGTGTGCTTAGTGACACCACCTCTAGGCTTAAAATTGTTACCTTCACGGGTTTTCACGTGCATTACGTCTATTACCCATTTTATTGATTCTCCAGAATTTTCTTTAAGCAGCTTTATCGTCCAAAACATGAGCTTTGTTGGACATGTTTTTGCTCAACATCATGCTCTTGTCCTTG